>BPVZ01000289.1:110364-121671 GCA_020521535.1 Rubroshorea leprosula | reverse complement strand
GTTTTAATAACTAAACCAAAAGGTGTATTAATAATTTTTTTTAATAAAAATTACCAAAAATAAAAAAGAAGGTTGGAATTGTGCGCGTAGCTATAAGAAATAACCTGTACAACAGCTGCTGCAATAGTACCAGCCTTGCTTGGAAAACCTAGCAAAACCATGAATGGTAGTTGAATATTAGTACCATCAATCCACATTTCTGTCTACCTTTAGCTGATTAAATGAGGATATTACAGTAGTTGATTAATTTACCAGCTGATTCAAAAATCATAGTTGCATAAAAGGAAAAAGCACTGAGTCCTCCAAATTGTTGGAAAACCATCAGCCCAACGCCAACCTATATAACAAGAGCGCCGATTGACCAAATAAACAGTATATATAATGGAGAGCTGGCTAGGATCTAATGTCTTTGGACATTGGTTCGTACACCTTTTAGTTTCACACATTGCATTATTATTTTAATAATTAAACCGAATAAATTTCCAATAATTAAAAATGTGTCAAACTAAAAGATTACCAATAATTTTCCAATATCTTTCTATAGACTTACAATGACTGAATAAACATATTTCTGTTGGAACAAGTTTCGAATTCCATCATTTGAAATCCTCTGAAGATATTCTGTGTATTCCTGTTCACATAACAAAAACCGTCTCACCTTATAGTTTCCAATGCAAGAAAAATTCATGAACAATGATTGTGCATTCATGAGAAAACCTAAAACTTTACTTTGATATCCTCTGCCTCTTGAGAAATATCAGCATGCCTGCCCCTTAGTTGCTGCAGAGTAGCTTCAAACTCTTCCATTCGACCGGTTTTGGCCTACAGACAGTAATATAACCTTATTAAGTAAGCATAAAATCGGGTCTGAAACTTGTTTTTGGCTCATTGAATCTGGAAAAATAAGAATGAGTTTTCCTACCTTTTACCCTTAAGGTAAGGTTAAAAGTGTGATATATGTATATATATATATATATGTCAAAATTTATGTTGAAAAAACAAAAATTAACTTTAATTTATCAATTATCTAATTAGATTTATTTATTTGACAATGATGCTAAAATTAATGTTAAACCATTAAATATTTTTCAATACACATTTACAATAAAAAGGCAATCTTAACTTGTACCGTTAAAATACAGTTAAAAAAACCTAATAAGAATTAATCAAAATTTTATACCACTTATTCTTTTAACACAACATCTAGTTTTACCCCGACTAGACCTTGGCTAAGTGGTGTTGTTGAATATCCCAAAAAATAAGAGTAAAAAAGAAAGAAAAGGAATGTTCAATATTGTCCTTACCAACCATCTGGGAGATTCTGGAATGAAAGCTAGCCCTAGCAGCTGTAGGAGACATGGCATAATTCCTGAAAATGAAATTAATTTTCCTCTGTTTATGGACCTCCCTTTAAAATTTACTGATCATAATAATGGAAGAGCAAAATAAGTAACCTATTAGAGCCAAGGTGCGCCAACTGACAAGGGAACCGACAATGAATGTAACAGCCTTTCCAATGCCTATTTTTTTTTTTTTTTGAACAGCAAAGAAAATGTATATACTCAAAATGAGTACAAGGGGTACTCAACCCATAAAGTTATACAAGCAACATAATCCAATGATAGTTCCCTCTTTTAGATCATTTTTCAATTAAACCCTCCCCTATTGCTAGACAAACATGCTGAAGGATTAATTAACCAATCTGAAAGAGAAAAGTAGCACCTGGGTTTTTTTGCCTTAATCCATGCAAATGATCTCAGTTGAATAAAATCTAGCAGCTGATCCCTATTAATTTCTGATTCCTGGAAAATTTTGCGATTCCTAGCCATCCATATAGTCCAAATGACAGAATTCCAGATGCAATCCCAGCCTTCTGCAATGTGTGGGTCTTTAAACTCATTCCCGAATTGATCAAAGGTGCTGCAGCAGTCTTCCTTCAAAGCTACCGTGGTCCCCCACCATCTACTGCAAGATTTCCAAAGCCATTTGCTTAATTTGCAATTTAGGAATAAATGGGTGGCGTCCTCATACTCCCCACATATGCTGCATTTTGCCTCTTCCATGTTCTTGATAACTCCTCTGTTATGAAGATTAATTTTGGTAGGGATTCTGTCCAGAATTACTCTCCAATTGAAGGCAGCTATCTTGGTTGGGAGCATGGGATTCCAGATTTTCTTTGACATTTTTGCCTCCATCGATCCGGATTTTTCTTTTGTTAATATCAAATAAGCCAATTTTGTTGAGTAGTGACCATCACTGCTGTGGATCCATTGCCATTTGTCAGGGCATCCAGGTGTGATCTTCACATTGTCAATTATCCCCTGCAGTTTCATAGACTCTTCTTTTTCCCACTCAAACAAGGTTCTTCTCCATGTAAGATTCCATTGCCATGAACCATCTTGAGTATTACCCATTTGGTAACATTCTTTGTCTTTTCCTGTTGACAGAAGGTATAGTCTAGGAAAAAAGTTAGCAAGACAGCCCTCCCCACACCAATCATCCCACCAAAAACTCACTCTTTTACCTTCTCCTATCCTTAATCTAAAACCCTCTTCAAGCCATCCTACATTCTCTCCATCTCTATTATTGAGGTTGCACACGTCCCTCCACCATAGAGAACCCATTCCTCTACCATCTCTTACCCAATCCATCCAATTACCTCTTCCCTCACTATATTTTCCTTCAATTACCCTTCTCCACAACCCCTCATCCTTGGATGCGAGACGACCCCACCATTTTCCCATGAGAGCTAAATTAAATCTCCTCATGTCCTTCACCCCTAAGCCGCCCCACTCTTTCTTTTTACAGACCCTCTCCCAACTCACCCAATTTATTTTCCTACCCTCTCCTTCTCCCCCCCATAAAAAGTTCCTGCGAATTTTATCAATGGATTTGAGAATACCTGTGGGGATTTTGTATATTGACATCAGGAAAACGGGCAGACTGGACAGTACAGAATTTATGAGCATGATCCGGCCTCCGATAGAGAGATGTTTTCCTTTCCAGCTAGAAAGCTTCTTTCTAAAAGATGTTAGCAGAGGCTGCCACATTGCTAATCTTCTATGATTCCCCCCAACCGGGACTCCCAAGTATTTGAATGGAAGTTTTCCTTCTTTGCAGTATAAAATGCAAGCCATTCTGACTTTCCAATCAGAGTCAACTTCCACGCCCATTAGTTGGCTCTTTCCGAAGTTGATTTTCAATCCTGACGCCATTTCAAAGATTCTCATGATGCTTTTAATCACCCTTATGTTGTCTTCGGTTGCCTCTCCGAAGAAGATAGTATCGTCTGCAAATTGTAGGTGGGTCACCATTGTTGCTCCATTGCCAATCATCACTCCCTTGTACAACTCCTTCTCAACCGCAGTAGACATTAGGCCATTAAGACCTTCCGCCACAATTAGGAACAAGAAAGGGGATAGCGGGTCACCTTGTCTTATTCCTTTGCCTACGGGAAATTGTCTTGTCGGGCTTCCGTTGATAAGGACTGAGATCATACTTGATCGTAAGCATTCTTGGATCCATCCCCTCCACATGACATTAAAACCCATTCTGGACAGCATGTAATCAATGAAATCCCAGCACACCTTGTCAAAAGCTTTTTCGAAATCTACTTTGAATAAAAAGCTTTTCATCTTTTTCTTTTTCGCCTCATCTATTACCTCATTAGCTATGACAACTCCATCCATCAATTGCCTCCCTTCAATGAAGGCCATTTGCTGTTCCCCAATCACCCTGCCCAGCACTCTTCGAAGACGGTTTGCTAACAATTTTGCTACAATCTTGTACATGACTCCGATTAGAGAAATGGGTCTGAACTCTTCAATTCTTTGAGGGTTCTCTACTTTTGGGATCAGCACAATGAATGAGGAGTTTGATCCTTTAACCAGTCTTCCCTGCTCATGGAATTCCTGGATAAACCCAACTATATCTGTTTTCAAATCCTCCCACATGGTCTTAATGAACTTAAAGTTGAACCCATCTGGACCAGGTGATTTTGAGGAGTCACAATCCCACACTGCACTCCTAATTTCCTCTTCGTTGAACGGAGCTGTTAGAAGGGTATTGTCTTCCTCGGAGATTTTTTTGAAGTTAATGCCGTCAAGTTTTGGTCTTTGCCATTTTTCTTCTGCAAACAACTCTTCAAAATACTGAGCAACCTGTTCTCTTATTTCAGTCACTCCAACACACCTTTTGCCCTTAATCTGGACACTATTAATTTCATTTTTTTTCCATCTGATCTTCACACATCTATGGAAAAATTTGGTGTTGGCGTCTCCTTCTTTAAGCCACATCTTTCTTGATTTTTGTTGCCACATGCTCTCTTTAATTTTGAGATTATCCCAAAGTTGAAGAAAGCAGTGTCTTCTTCTATTCACCTCCTCTGACGACAGATGGGAATTCTCACCTTTGCTATCCAGGGCAGCTATCTCCAGCTCGGCTTCATCTATTTTTTTATCTATTTCTGGCATAGAGTTACCACTCCATTCCTTTAGAGCTTTCTTTGTTATCTTTAGTTTCTCTTTAAGCCTATATCCCTTCCATCCCTTAATCTCAGCAGTATTCCACACCTTTCGAATCATCTCCACACACCCTGGCTGATCCAGCCAAGCATCGAAGAACTTAAATGGTTTGGGCCCCCAATCAATCTTCTCTTCCTTAATTAGTATGGGGCAGTGGTCAGACACTGTTCTCTTTAAACCCCATTGCCTTAAGTCACCCCAATTCATAAGCCATTCCTCCGAGAATAAAAATCTGTCAATCCTGCTCATGTGTAATCCATTGGAGTTGAACCAGGTATATTTCCTCCCTGTCAATGGCAGATCCACTAATCCAGCATCATGGATGAACCTGTCGAATTCCTCCATTTCTTTGGATACCCCATTACTTCCTGCTCTCTCCTCCACACTTCTAACCGCATTAAAATCTCCCCCCACACACCAATTCCCTTTCCTGCTATTAATCAGATTCAATAAATCCTCCCACAGTGCCCTTTTACCCGCCAGAGAACAGGATGAGTAAACATTGACTATATTCACGGGAGTTTTATCTTCTCCCCATAATCCAAACACCCCTATATAGTTATCTCCCTCCAACACCTCTTTTTTTTCAAACAAATGTGAACTCCAAATACAGAGAAGACCTCCAGACATGCCTTTTGACGGTTTGTAAATCCATTCGAACTCCTCTGAACCCCATATTCTTCTGCATAATCTCCTATCAATAAACTGTTTTTTTGTTTCTTGAATAGATAAAAAATCCACCCGTTCTTTTCTAATGGTCTCCCTGATTTGTCTTTTTTTTCCAACCCCACCAAGCCCCCTAATATTAAAAGAGAGCAAAATCATTAACAGAATTTCTAACCTTCTCAGCGTCACCCGCTTCTTGGATCACCGAGCTTGCCTTTGATTGCTTATCTCTTCTCTCCATATCTTCTATCCGCCTCATGGTCTCTTCCTCATTCTCAGCCGTGACCCCTAATTGCTTTGCCAACTCCCAGATCTCCTTTGCGAGTTGATTTCTCATTTGTTTCTGCAATAATTTGTTGCAATTCTGGATCCCACTATCCCCAATTGAGTCATCTGCAATTTCGTCATTTGGGCTTGCAATAAACACTGGTTCTGATCTCCCTTCCGTTTGCATCTTGCTGGTATTTCCTCTTCCTCCCGTCCTCTGTCTTCTTCTACCAGGGACTGCTGAATTTCTGTACACCGTGCTACACAAGCAGATTTTCTTCTTTCTCTTCTTTGGTTTTGTCTCCGATCCGTCTTTCATCCATTTCTGCAGCCTAGCCTCATCAATCTCATGCCCTTTCCAGAATAGATCTGTTTCTTCACCATCGCTGCTTCCAGACTTCAGTTGACTAGTTCTGGAGGTAATATTGCTTTTTCCATGTTTTGGGTTATTAGCTGGATCTTGAGCTATAATGTTCGGCTGGCCCGTGTTTGAAGACATCTCATAATCTGGGCTTTCGCCAACCATGATGGGCTTCCTCTGTTGCTTTGGAATGACCTGCTCGCACTGGCCCAATTGAGTTTCTATTACTTCGTCAGCCACATCTACCTCTGCATCTTTCCCAAGCATTTGCGTCATCATCTCTGGCCCTGAACTTGCCTCATCTTCATTCAAATTTTGAATTTGGACACTGCTATCAATCCCCTCTTGTGCCGTCATTTCATTCTGCTGTTCATCTATTTTCCTAATTTGACCGTTGAGCCTCGCCACGTCATTTTCTTCAGGTGCTGTTTCACCGTCTTCTTCGTTTGGCTGTTCTTCCTCTGCTAAAGCCTCCTGAATTTCTTCTTCCTCTTCACTGTCAACAGACCATGATTCGGGCTCTTCAGAATCACTTTGGAAGTTCGGCATAAAGTCTTCTTTCAAGGAGAAAAAATTATTTGTGAACTCTTCCTCCGAGAATTTGATGTTGAACAGAGAGCCATTAACTTTCACTTGTCTCGTAATTGATATGGAATTCATGCTCGGAGTCGAGATCAAGAATCTCGCAATATCAAACCTTCTTTTTTTGCTTGTGCTGTCGTCCAAGCAAATAAATTTCCCCCAAGGCCAGCTCATTTTTTCAAAGAAATCTGATTTCCATGCGTTGAGAGGAACCCCTTGGCATCTAATCCATGCGAATCTCTCTGTAGCGACCATGTCTGGAGTCCACGGTTTAACATTTTCGAACCATTGAGCAAGCCACTCCGGAGCCAACTCCACCAAGTCCTTCAATTCTTCTTTATCATCGCTGTCAAGTAACACCAATTTACCTCCCATTGCTCTGAGGCGGCACCAAAAATATCCTTCCATGTAAAATTTTTCCTGTAAGTTCCGGACCATTTCAATAGAGTGAGCAATCCCCACATAGCAACCTTCAAGCCATTTTTCATCTTTTGGGTTGGTGTTGAATTCTATTCCGGACCAATTTTCTCCCACTCCTTTTTCTTTCCAGATTTTCCTGTTACCGTTGGTGCCATCCAGATGAGATCCTCTGCTACTATTCTTCCCGGCCCAACTATGATTGTTCTGCAGCAGAGGTCTTGTCTTCTCTTCTTTCTTTTCTTCTAGTTGACCCTTTACTACTTCCGCATAGCTTCTGTTCTGCGATCTTAGGTGTGCTCCTTGGTTGACTCTGAGATCCCCTCCCTGTTTCTGATTCTGGGAATTTTCATAACGTGGGTAGTTTACCCACAATTTTCGGTCTCCTACCCAGATTTGGTCCAGTTGTCTTTCCAGCTCCCTCTTGTCCTTCACATCCAAGAACCTTACAAAGCCGAACCTTCCTCCGTTCCTGCTTTTCCTGTTTGGATAGTAAATGTCAAACACTCTTCCATACTTCAAAAAAGTTCCCCACATATCTGCATAACACCATTCTTCTGGGAAGTTTGTGAAGAAATAAGGTGTGGCTTGTTTGAACAATCCCCAGTTAAATTTCTCTCCTATCCTCTGCTTCTGTTGTTGATCTTGGACATAGACTGATCTCCTCTGATCCCCTGATTCGGCCCCTCTCTGCTGAACTCTTCTACTGGATCTTGCATGCTCAATACTCTGTACCGACCTTCTTTCCCGGCCCCGGCGATCATCTCCTCTCTCTCTCTCGCTCTACCTCTCTCTCTCATGTTTTTTTTTTGACACATATATTTTGTATACCTTAACCCATTCCAACTGGAAGATCTTCATCTAACGTATATCCAGCAATGTCAACATCTACTGGAGTACCGTTTGGGAAAAACAACTGACATCTCATACGATGCTGATCAAGAAAAAGGATTCTCATCTGTCTATCGACCTCGGCCATGTCTCGGATGCCCCATAACAACCGGAACATAATCCAAAGTTCCAAACCTTAGCCACCCGAAAGCTTGTCATGGGATGGGAATCCTATAAAATAAAAATAAAAATGAAATTAATTAGTAGACTTAAGGCCCAAGATTAATATCAAGAAAAAGTGATGGCCCAAAATATTGACTTGGACTAGTATGAGCAACCCAATCTCATGAATTGATTCCGCATCTCTGGTTAATAGTATAATAATATACTTGTTGAATTAAAAACAACGAAAATCATTTTCAGTTTATTTAGTCTAATTTATTGAATTAATTTATTAACATATACTTGTTGAATTAAAAATAATGAAAATCATTTATTTAATCTCTTTTTTTTAACATGATTGTGATTTTGAGTTTTTTATTTTGATTTTTATAAATTTTATAACTCAAAATAAAAAATTTGTTTACTTTCATGTATTTTTGTAACATATTATTATAATTATTAAAATATAAAAACAAATATAATTTTATTACTATTAAATTAAATAAATATATATTTTTAACTATTAATATTAAAAAATATTTTAAACGAATTTTTAACTTTTTAATTTTCAATTTTGATTTTCATTAGTTGTAAAATTATAAAAGTCAAAATAAAAAACTTCAAATAACGAGTATACTAAATGAAGCCTTAATAAATTAATAAACTCATTATATTTTGTATAAAGCCAGGTTTATTAATTACAAAACAGAGCATTCTAGTTTTGAAAAAAAACTGAGCATTTGATTAATAATCGAAATGATGTGTTAATGCTCATCAGTAGTTAACAAAATAATACTACTATTTTTCTGTAATTTAATTGTAATTAAATAATAAAGAACGAGAAAACTCAACAGCGAACGGAATTAAGAACGGTAAATAACTCGTTCTGCTCAGGAAGTTTAAAATGCTAGTCATTTCAATCTTTTCTTGGAAGAAATACAAGCGCAGATCTTAAAAATTGAAAGTATGAAAATCAAGAGGAGCTTACCGGAGAAGACAGAGCAATAAGGAGGATATGATTGACGAGACTCCAGTGCCGTAGTGAGTCGGAGGAGATAATTGGGGAGATTCCTGCGCGGAGAAGAGAGATCGGAGGAGAGTGAAATTGGCCGATTTAGAGCTATTTTTCAAGTTGAAAAATGAAAATTCAATCCGTTCCTGTATAAAATAGAAGCAAAGATCACAAAAACGGAGAACAAATGAAAATCGCGAGGAGCTTACCGGTAAAAGAGAGCGCGTGACGGATAAATGATCAGAGAAATTCAGGTGCGGCAGCAAGACTGAGGAGATGATCGGAGAGATTCCGGCGTAGCAGCAAGATAGAGGAGATGGTCTGAGACTGAGAGATTCCATCGTGAATGAAGAGCGAACGGGACTAAGAGCGAATTTTGAGTTATTTATACAGGCGAAAAATACGGAAGTGCACACGTTTTTGAGTTGGGTAAGATTTGCCGCCGAGAGAGCCCGTTTCTATGTCCATAAAAACACGGCTAACGGCATCGTTTCGATTAAGTTATTATGAAAGGTCCAATTCATGGAGCCCAATATCATAAATATATTTATGATTTGAAAGTCCAAGTCATCGCATCACATGGGCCTCTTATCTTTTCATCTCCTTCAAGACAAGGCTCAAGTACGCTCGAAATGTTTCATTTATTTCCATGTAAAATAAAAATCCAAAAGGCTTCTTTTTCAAAAGCCCTAGCGGCCTGGCCCTTAACCAAGGGCTTAATTTAATGATTAATTTATTAATTATTATTTTAATTTTATTTTAATATAAAAAGTTAGTTTTTTTGAATGATTTATAAATTTTGTAAAATATTTCAAAATAGTTTATTATATAGAATTTTCATTAGTTTTAATAATAAAATAACAGAAAAATTAAACTAAAATTAAAATAGAGTAATTTTAGTTAGTAAAATAATTTACAATAAACTTTATAAATTATAAAAACGTGTTAATAATTATGATTTTTGTTATAAATGAGAATTGTCAAAACAAAAAGTTAAAATAAAATGTGATAAATGTTACAATTCTTCAAATAATTAAAAAAAATCATCTTCATAAAATTAAAATAATCTAAAAAAAAACTCAAATAAAGAACATTATAAAGGAAAACAAGTGTAGTGCAACATTAAACTATTATATAAAGGCCAAGTCTCCTTATTCAATAAAACTTATTTTGTAGTATAAATTATCAAAAAGGAAAATCCTGTTTAAATACTTATAAATAATCTCACTCTTCAATAAGTCAACTTCATGAATTTAATTCGAAAAATACATGACTCCTTTCTAATCTCGATACTTAAATACGATTAAATTATAATTAAAAGTCAATGTGCTTCAAATTGAATTTTTGTTTTGGTCATCATTTTATCTCCACTTCTGAGGTCTCGTCGTGACTTGGTTTGTGGCCTCGATTTGTACCAATACAAAAGGTATCTGGATTTCTCTTCACAACCAATAATGCATCCAAAAGATCAATAACTTCGTCGATGTACGGACGCTCAGGCAGATCATCAATCAAACAATCCATTACCACGTCTATGATTTTAGGTCCATCAGCCAATTCAAAATCCTGATCATCCTGAAAGCTTTGATGCACCAAGGACACATTTCCTTTTCCACATTCTACCACACGTTTGCCATACTCTTCCGCTGCCCATTCATTAAGAGACCCCACACCATGAAGCCGCACATCATCATATTCATCTACCCCGTTTTATCAATGTGATCTCTTGCTACAAATACTTCCTTAATAATTAAACTTAAGAGCATCACACCAAATGCAAAAACATCACTCTCTCTATAAAATACCTGTCAATAAATTCTCAAAAATTATTTTTTACTAAATAGAAAGGAATTAACTAAGAGGATGTGGAAAATTAGGACGTTTTAAAACTAAAAATATTATAATGTCTAATTAAATTACATGATGATTGAAATATAATATAGATCTTAAATCATGTTTAAAATTAAATGTATAGACATTAAAAATATCAAGATATCTTGATTTTAACCTTTTTTGATTAACCAATGTAAAGTAAGAAATATTATTAATTATTTTTTTTATTAACCCCCCAATATTTATAAGTTATATTAAATTTTGATTAATTTGAAGTTAGTTACATTGGATCTGATATAGAGAGAAACTTTTTTCAATGTCTACTTTTTCATTTACAAAATTTAAATTCAAAAACTTATTTTTTATTCACAAAACTTAAACTTAAGATTTGAAAAGAAAACCAAGTTTCTTCTATTCAAATTAATAAATTATTAGTAGAAATGTAATTAGTTTTTAAAATGATATTAAGGCCCCGTTTGGTATAGCGGTTTTGGGGTAGCGGTTAGTGGTTTTACCTAAACCGCTAAATATAGGTGTTTGGTAAATTTATATATTTTGAAACCGTTACAACTAAAGTGTTTGGTAAAATTTTTATTTAGCGGTTTGAAATTAACGGATAGCGGTTAGGGTCCAAATCGCTAGCGGATTGAAAA
>BPVZ01000289.1:86291-100346 GCA_020521535.1 Rubroshorea leprosula | reverse complement strand
AAGTATATGTGGACGACATGATAGTCACTAGCAAGCGAGCTAAAGATCATATAGAAGACCTGAATGAAACGTTTCAGAACTTGCGTCGAGCCCAAATAAAGCTGAATCCCTTGAAATGCACCTTTGCCGTAGAATCAGGAAAATTCCTAGGGTACGTGGTATCCAAGAAAGAAATTGAGGTAAATCCGGAGAAGGTTCAGACCGTTCAGCAGATGGAGCCTCCCAAGACCATAAAAGATGTGCAGCGTCTGACAAGTCGTGTAGCCGAGTTGCATAGGTTCATAGCTAGGTCAGCAGAAAGGTGCCTCTCGTTCTTTAAAGCCCTGTGAGAGCCCAAGAACTTTCAGTGGACCAACGAGTGTCAACAGGCGTTTGATGAGCTCAAACAATATCTAGCGTCAGCACCTTTGTTGTCCAAGCCTGTGGAGGGGGAGAGTTTATACCTGTACTTGGGGGTAACAGAGGGCGCAGTGAGCTCGGTTTTGTTGAGGGAAGAAAATAAGCAACAAAAGCCTATCTATTATGTGAGCAAGGTTTTACAAGGCGCAGAACAGAACTACCCACTAGCAGAAAAGGTTGCTCTTGCCCTGGTTTACACAGCTTGTAAGTTGAGAGCTTACTTCCAATCACATCAGATTGTTGTCTATACCGATCTGCCGTTAAGGAAGATACTGTAGAAATTGGAACTCTTTGGTCAGCTTATCGGGTGGAGCGTTGAGCTGAGTGAGTACGACCTCAAATTTCAACCGTGCACAACCATAAAAGGCCAGGCTATGGTGGACTTCCTGGTGGAGTGCCTCTCGGCGACAGTGGATGAAAGGGCACCTGAATATCCAGTCTAGGTCCTGTACATGGATGGAGCTGCTAATATTGAAGGGTCGGGTGCTGGGGTTGTATTAGTGGGCCCAGATGGCTTTAAATCCGAGCATGCATTGAAGTTTAAGTTTCAGACAACAGATAATGTTGCAGAATATGAAGCCCTTATTTATGGTTTGAAGTTGGCGTCCGAGCTAAAAGTTCAGAACATAAAGATTTTCAGTGATTCTCAGCTCGTTGTGGGCCAAGTGAACGGTAGTTGTGAAATCAGGGATCCTCAGCTTGGTCGTTATGCCTCTATGGTCAACAGATTGAAATCAGGATTTGCCCATTTCTAGATCGACAAGATACCCAGAGCAAATAACCAATGAGCTGACGAGCTATCAAAATTAGCCTCCTCACAAAATATCAACCCTCAGAGATCAACAATTGTCGAGGTACTTGACGCGCCGAGCTACATTGACTTCACAGTCGAGTGTCAATTATTAAGTACAAATCCCTCTTCGCTGAGCTGGACTACTCCCCTTATTGAATATTTGCGAAGTGGCGAGCTGCTTGAAAATTCGTCCACAGCAAAGTTGATTAAACGCAGGGCAGCACATTTCACACTGTTAGATAATCAGCTCTACAAGCGAGTAGCGTCAATGCCCCTACTACGCTGCCTTACTCCTTATGAAGCTAAATATGTTGTGAGGGAAGTTCATGAAGGAGTATATGGCACACACATAGGTGGTAAAACTTTAGTTCGGAAACTCTTGAGGCATGGTTATTACTGGCCCACTATGGTCGAGGATGCACAGAATTATGTTAAAAAATGCCCGACTTGCCAGTTCAATGCAGATGATATTAACATCTAGGTATTTGAGCTCATTCTAAAGTTCATGCAAACTTCATGTTTGTCTATAAACTGAACATAAATATCTCCGTTGAAACAGAAGAAATGCTATCAACGCTCTCATCACCCTAGCCTTTTGCTCAATGGGGAGTTGATTTGCTCGGTCCTTTATCAAAGGCAAAGGAGGTTGCACTTACCTCGTTGTCGCGATGGATTACTTCACCAAATAGATAGAAGCCAAACCATTATCCATGACAACAGAGAAGAAAATAGAGGAATTCCTATTCAATTCAATATTATGCAGGTATTCTCTTGGTGGCTTAAGCCATTGATACATTGTATACACATATAATTTGTGGCTCAGCTCAGTCATTTGTGTACAGGTTCGGCATACCTAAACGGATCATCACTGACAATGGTCCACAGTTCCGAGCCGCAGCATTGAGGTCGTTCTGTGACGACTATGGTATTGAGCTCGCCTTGACATCTGTGTATGCTCCACAGTCAAATGGACAAGTCAAGTCCACCAATAAAATCGTCTTGCGAGGCCTCAAGACGCGTGTTTTAGCTGCACAGTCTAATTGGGTTGATGAGCTCAATAAAGTGCTTTGGTCATGTCGCATTACACCTAGCTCGGCCACAAGCGAAACCCCATTCAGCCTTGCCTATGGAGTTGAGGCCATTATCCCTGTAGAGGTCGGTTGCCATCTAATAGAGCAGGTTGGCACAACGATCATAACAATGAGCAACTTTTAAGAGAGAACCTAGACCTTGTGGAAGAGGTCAGGGAGATGTCTCGAATAAGAAATATGGTGCATCAAAGCCGTGTCGCCAGATTTTATAATAAGCGGGTTTGAGCTTGTCAATTTCAAGTTGGCGATCTGGTTTTGCGCAAGGTTGCGCTCACTAATGCTTACTCACATATGGGGAAACTTACACCGAACTAGGAGGGTCCTTATATGGTTGTTTGTGTTAAGCGACCTGGGTCTTACCAGTTGGCAGATTTACAAGGTCGCCTATTACCATTCATTTGGAACATACATAACCTTAGAAAGTTTTACAATTAACATGTATGTTATTACTTTGTTCAGGTTATTACTGATCAATTGTAAACGACAATGTACAGAAAACTCAACATAGAAATTTCAAAAGAAAAGATTCAACTTTGTATTTCATCAATGATTTTTACATGTGAAGTACATATTATGAATGAGTTCATTGATCTATACAAAAATACAAAAAATAATATGAAAGAAACAACAAAAATCCTAAGCTAATCATCCGTCAGGTCAACGGGGATGAATGCGTTAGTGGGCGCAGCAGCAGATCGAGTTGGAGATGACCGATCTGGAGGAGAGAGAGCAGGAGCAGTGACCTGGGCGAGCTGAGAAGATGGGGGAGTGCTAGAAGGCTCAACGGGCACATCCTAACGGTCTGCCACCCAAGCATCAAAGCTTGGCAACCCCTTCATGTCCTCCCCTTCTTCAGCAACAAAAGGGGGCCACACGAGCAACCCCTCTTCGTTGAGTTCCCATTTCAGCCTCACCTGTGTGTCAGCTGGAGGGGCGAGGCTCTTCCCTTCGTCATCAATGTCCTCGCCCTCGAAGAAGGCCAACTCGCCTATGGGGAAGTCAGCTCGGTGTCGCAGCACCTTCCCATGAACTTCATTGAAAATGTTGGTGGTGGTTTTGGCTGAGGCAATTGCAACGACGTCCTGGAACATGTCTGCTCCCACCAGCCACTCTGCCCCCTGTGCACGGGCAAAGCAGATGTCGCGCTAGTGGAGCCTCTTGGTCTTCTCCAAGGACGCCTCAGATCGGGCAACGTGCAAATCAGCGTCCACGACCCTCTCCTTCAGGGCGTTCAACTCGTGCAGAGTCTTCTCTCTGTTAGACTCTACCTTCTTGGCCCGGTCTTCTGCACGGTCGGCCTTCTCCTTTGCAGCCTGAATGCCGCTCTCCCTCTCTGCTTGAGCTTTTTCAAGCTCCTCTCTCAGCTCATTGACTATGTGGGCCAACCCATCAGCTCGGCTTTCAGCTGACGCCGCTTGGTTCACCATCTTCGAGCTTTGCAAACGACTGACCTCGTCAGCCAAACTGGATTTCTCAGAGGTCAGTTGTTTGCAGTTCTGTTGAAGTTCGCAGTTTTGCACCCGCGTTCCCTGCTCGCACTCGAAGAGTGCGACAGTGTAGCTGAATGCCTGCCATAGACATTCACTCGTTAGTCTGTAACATAAAAGGATAAGAATACAACAATGAGCTCAGCGAGTCCACTTACATCCATCAACTTTAGAAGAGCAGCATGACCTCCATGCTGCTGGACGTGCCCCTTAACACGTTGCCGATCTGCAGGAGGCACGAAGCTCTGCATACCCTGCACCATAGTGGCCTGGCAGTCAGTTCTGACGTAACTGAAGCCATCCGAGTATGCAATTCTTGGCCATGCTACAGATGACGAGGCAGGCGCTGGTTAAGTGACCTCATGTGCTGGCACCTGGGGCACGTTGGTAGCTGCGCTGCAACGGTTGGGGCGGGCTGTGATCCCGTACTCGTCCTCCGCCGGATGAGGGGAATGTCATCCTCTGCGTCAGAGTCCTCACGTGCGCGCCTTCTTGAACTCGAGGGTGCAGTTTCAACTCTCTGCTCAGCACATGGTCTTGGTGCTGAGCTCGAACTTTGGTGCAACGAGCTGCGCCCGGTGTAGCAGACGGTCGCTCATCAAAGCGGGTTTGATGTTGGGAACCGGACCCAGCTCCCCGGTTCCTCGAGCCTTGTGCTCGTTGAGGTTGCCTTTCCAATATGCTGCTCATTTCTCCTGCACAAACAAAGATATAAGATTCAGGTCGGCTAGAAATCCTAGCATGCTATAGAAATATACCTTCACCATGTAGGTTTGCCACGTCGACAAACCCAAGTAGTGCGATCTGCTCCAACGTAACCAAGGCTTCCAAATCCGCCAAACCCCTTGCCTTTACATGATCGAGCAGCCGGTTCTTCAAGTCGACATCACCAACAGTTAGCTGTGGGTAGTTCATATATGCGTTGGGTGTACGCCACTCTGACAGATGGGCGGCAAGCTCGTTATTGATTCTCTCTGTTCGCGTATCGCAAACGAAGACGAATTGTCTCTTCCACCTTGCCACCTTGTTTCTTATGTTGGTGAATATCATCATCTTTTCTCTCCCGGAAATGTAGTACCATCTCGTTTTGCTGGTGGAGGGACATAGACGGCATAGGAAGAGTGACCTGAAGACCACCGCCTTCACGAGCATCCCCAACCTCTGACATAACAGCATAAAGCCTATGATAAACTTTATGCTATTAGGGGTTAGCTGTGAAAGGGCCAACTCGTACTCTGCCAAGACATCAAAAATTAGTCCGGCCAGAGGAAAACGTAGACCGGTGTCAAAATGGTCTACGTATACCAGCACCTAGCCCGTGTGTGATACTGAACACACCCATTCGTTTGGTGTCCCAGCTCGGATCAGGATGGTTTTGGGGATCTGGTATCGCCTCACCATCTCCTCTAACTTCTTGTACCCCTTCACTATGGCTGCACCATCTGCAACTTCGTGATGCAGTGCCGCCCTGAACTTAAATCCGGCCGGTAGGGTTTTGGGGGCCTTGCGAAGGTTATCCAATCGCCCACTGATAACCTTGCTCTCCCACCCCTCAAACACAACCACCTCCGTTTCTGCACTCATCGCCGGTGCATTGCAACCAACCACTTCAACACCCTCCGCTTCACTGGGTGTCTCTTCCGTGGGCGAATCGCTGGAAGTTGAAGGCCGGTGGTCATCAGAACCACCACTCGTGCTCAAACTAGTGCTACTCTCCGGTGTGGTGGTTTTGGGCGAATCTTGCAACTCCGGCGGCATTATCATGGCGATAGGCTCCATTGATATCACATCTATTCCTTCTTCATCACCTTGATTACCCCGATACTCTCGTGCATCATGGAAAGAAGCCATTTTTACTTGAGTAGTTGAAGTCGGATGTCCTTTCGCTGGAAGTTCTGGAAAATGGCCTGGAGCGTTTCTGTAACTCTTGCTGATGAAAATGCTAACGTACTGTGTAATGGAATAAAGAATGGCTAGACTAATTGCTTTTGCTTTTGTCCTTCAGATAGTGCTCCTAGAACGCCGTACCCGTGTTTATGGCCCCCCAGTTAAGCGCGTCCACGTGGCACCCACTTATGGTTAAGCGCCTAACACTCGCCGCCTGCAGCTGTCACGTCCCCTCAAATGCTGAGCCAACATTTATTGCGAGGAGGTAAAAGGATATCTGCCGTTGACAGAAGAATACCAAACACCCTGAGCAAATCTCCTCAGAGATTTGCCATAATTCGAAATTTGAAAAATCCCAGGAATCAGCTCATTACGAATTCGAGATCTCTTCAGAGATTCGAAGTTTGAAAAATCGCTAGAGACTGGGTTGTAACAAATTAGAGATCCACCTCAGTTTTGAAAATCAAATGTTAGATTGTCACCAACTCCTTCAGATTTACTCTGTATTCTAGAGATCTACATTATAGTGACGATTGAGGTCACTCATTTCAACCCATCTGGGTTGATTGGCTTAGCTCGTTCACTATCTGCTCACCTTCACTCTACTACAGAAGGTCCATTATGCGAGGTTGCCCTTGCGCGCCCGCTTAGCTAGCTGATCAACGCCAAGCTCGCATGGTTTTAACACCAGCTTCCCCACACTTGCTCAGTAGGAAGTTGGCATACACATATACATCAGGCTTGGCCACACTAGCTTTAGGCTGCCCAGATCGGCCGTGCATGAGGTCGTTCGTGAACATAAAACATCACTCCTCATCCTTAGGGTCAAACACCGTGCTAATAAGACTCTCAACCTAGTTCATCAACCGAACACTGAGGGGGGAGTAATGTCGGGATTAGGCCCAACACCCGCTTCGGGCCACATGCAGCAGGCCCAACTATGCACCCACAGGCCCAAGAGGAGGAGACATACCCACGTGGGCAGTGACACGTGGACCAATTGGATGAATACATGTCTGAGCTCATGTCAGCATTTGGGGCTATAAATACCCCCCAACTACCTCCATGCAAGGTATTAACTCTTCTACGTCTCTTTTTCTGCAATTACTCTTTGAGAGCATCTCTCTCTAGAATATCGAGTATTGCTGACTTGAGTGTCAAAGTGTTTTCCCTGAGAAAACATCATCGAGATTTTCAGGTGCAGAAGTAGCTGAGGACTTCAACAGTGTTGGATTGCGAAGCTGCCCAAACAATAGGGGGATACCAGATACCCCTGCATTGTTCTGAAACCTGAAGTGATTTTGGACATTCAAGTTCTTTTTAGTAGCAGCTGGACATTCAGGTCTTTTTCTTTTAATTTTTGAGTTGATTTCTTTTGTTTCTTGAATCACCTCACCTGCATATTTTTTATGTTAGGTTACATAATGAGGTATATAAATCTCTTAACTTATTATCTTTGCATGTCATAGAAGGCAAACTTAAAGAAAAAAAATTATCACTAAACTATTTAAATTATTAATAAAACACTTAATTTTATTGATACATGAAATAATAAATTATCCAATAAAAAATACAATAAAAAATAACCCTTATCTTTTCAAACCTGTTCAACCCATCCAAGAGCAAGATACAAACCTAGATTTTTAACATATCTAACATAAGATTCAAACTCTTAATCATATAACTTTTATTTAAATAATGGGAAGATTCAAGTTGTAAACATGCTGTACATAGCTAAACTTGGTGAACCGTACAGTACGGCGGCCCACCTATATTGTACCCCAATTTAAACATAAGGGCATGTTTGGTTAGAAGATTAATTTATCAAAAAAGTTTTTGTTGAGAGAATGATTAAGAAGTATTGTATGAAAAATTATTTTGTAATAAAATTCTATTAGAATTTTGTTAGATTACTAATTTTATTCTATTTTGAAAAGAAATTATTATAGAAAAAATTAGTAGGAAAAATATTAAGTGGGTCTAAGAAAAGTTATAAGAAAATATTTTTCTTTTAAAATATGTGAGAAAAAACCTTTGTGAGTTAATAATTGTATAAAGAAAAATAAATAGTCAAAATATCACTTTTACCCTTCTTTTATTGTAATACTAATATATAAAAATATGTAAATAACATTATAAAGGGGAAAAATTTAGAAAAATTTAAGGTGAAAACTTCTTCAACCAAACACCCCTAAAAGTTTGGCACTCAGCTAATCAATGACTGATAAAAATTTACTACATGTTTGATTAAACCTTCTCTTAAAAAAGAATTCGGGAAAATTGACTAAAAATCAACTTGATTTGGCTGAGGAAATTAAAGTTTCGAGCCTGAAAATTGAGGTACAATATAATTGATTATAATGAAAATGTAAATGATTATATTAGGTATATAGTTGATAACAAAAGGTTTATAATAAATTGTAAAAATATAATTGCTTATTTTTAAAATGTAATTGATTACCCCACTTTCTTGTTAAAAAATTCTGGAAGAAAAGTTTTCTGAGAAAGTTTCAATTTAATCACTTACATTTTTATTATAATCAATTATACTTTGCTTTAATTTTCATGTCAAAAACTTTAATTTCTTGAGTCAAGCCAAATTAATTTTTGATCAATCGTCTCATATTCTTTTTTTGAAAGAAGTTTCGACCAAACAAGAATGTTTGGTTACCATGTTATCCAAAAACAGAATCTGAGGTAGCTGACCAAAATGCAACTCGACTTGATTTAGGAAAATAAATTTCTTGATACTAAAATTAAAGTCTAATGTAATTGGTTATAGAAAAAAATGTAATGGATTATATTGCCACTATTCTCGAAAATTTTTTTGAATAACATGATAGCATCAAACAGACCCTAAAAAATTTCCAAACGTTACACTTGCACATTAGGGGATAGCTCGAGGGGGCGTGTCGCAGGCCCTGGAGCAGCTCAATGAGTTGAAAAACAAGGTAGTGAGAGAGAGAAAAAAAAAATACAATTATAATATCACCATATATTTTTAATTTATAATGATTATATAATTATTTTTTTAATTTAAGAATTCACTCATAATATTATATGGCTATATTTATTCAAAAATATATCATATTTATTTAATATTATATTATAATTATAATATTTAAAAAACATACTAATATATATATTATTACAAATTTTTTATTTAAAATTTATCTCAATAATAGTTTTTTTTTTATTTTTATTTTTTTATATATGCGGATGGGTTGGTTCAAGTTTTTGAGGTTGGTCCAGTTTTGCCAATTGGATAACCCGCTGGACTACCAGCTGGTCTGGGCCTCAGTTATGGTTTGGTTACCATCCTCGGGCCCCTAAGGATTCTCGTTTTAGATTAAAAAGACCGCCCGAACAAGTGTTCCGTTTTATTGAAAGCATCTTCGTCTTCTTTTGCACTTGAATCTGACTGAGATTAGAACTGATGAAAAAATTGAACCTTTTCAAACGCCAAAAGAAAAATTCGAGCTGGTATTTTGTTCTTCGTTTTGAAAGAGCAGCAAGGGTAGATCGAGGAAAACTTTACAAAGATGATCTCTTTCTTCTAAGGAGGAATCAGATCTTGGGGAGGATGAAACATCTGATCTGAGTGATTCTTCAGGTATAAGCCCGAGAAGCTGTTTCGATTCATGACTTTTTTTTATCTGGTGAGATCTTTTGGATACCTATTAATTTTCTTCCGGATCTATATGTTTATAGATATAAGGTGTGGGTTTCATCTTTTGTGTTCCTTTTTCTTTGTTAGTGGTAGAAGAGTTGAACTTTATTTTTCGCGGTGCTTGATTTCATTAACATGTGTTTTAAATTTCTCGTTTCTTTCTGTCCGTCCTATATAACCTTAAAAGAGAGTCTCTAAATCATTGCGCAGAGGTTTTAAATTAATTTTGCACTGCTATTGGAAACGGGAAAGTCTTGAAATGTAAGGTAAAGTGTTAATTGAGACTGTACTTTAGAAACTAGCCTATTTCTCTCCATGATAGGTACAAAGTTTAGATTGCAATTTAATAGTTTGGTTTGCACTTTATTAAATTATTCAGTAGCATGTTTCATGTTTAACTATATAACAATTTGGTCATTTTATACAACTTTTTCCCACATAAATCTCTAAAATGAAATAGTCATTTTATCATAGTCATATACAAGTTTCTGCCTTTGTTTTTCTGTTGTTTCTCATAAATTTATATGAATTTAAGTTCTTTATGTTCTCTTAGCATATTCTTCATTTATAGGGTCATCACTTTAGCATCTAAAAGGGATATTATAAAATTCTACTATTTCATTCTTTTCTATGCGAAAAAATTCTGCTAAAAGTTGTTGGTTCTTCTCAGTCTCATGCATGATGGTTCCCTCTTTATTTTCCTTCTCTTTTCCAATGAATTTGTTGATCTGGATATTTTTCTTTCATGATGAGTTGGTGCATTGTTACACATCATTCTTGTTTCAAATTTGGGGATGAGGTGTATGCTTTTGGTGTAATAATGCTCCAATTTATCATGAACGAAAAAAATTCAGATAAAAAAATCTGTCAAGAGAGAAGAAGAAAAACAAAAATAAACAGAGATTATTATGCATATATACCTGGAAGCCTAAGAAAAGATTGAGAAGAAGAAACAACTTTTAGCAGAAGATTTTGACATAAAATTGAATAAATTAGTAGAACTCTATAATATGGCTTTTAGGTGCTATAGTGATAACCCAGAATGTAGTAAAAGAACGTGGAAGGCTTGAATTTGTATAAATTTTTGTGAAACAAATATATATATCTATATATTTATATATATAAACAAGGGCAAAAAGTAGTCTATGATTAAGTGGAGATTTGTGTGGAAAAAGTTGTATAACAAAGGAATGATGGAATTGTTACATAGGAAACCTGCTACTATTGAATGATTTCACAAAGAGCAAGCTAAGGCAAACAATTAGAGTCTGTAGTCCAAAAGAGTGCGATCAAGGAGGAGAACAAATTGTATGGAAGGAATTTGTTTGTTCTTCTCAAAAGATTGTTCTAAGAGAAAAGAGCAATGATTCATGAAGAAGTAATGTGATAGCAATGAGATTTTAATTAAAGGATATTTGGTTAGGTCCAAGGCTATGGCACATGTTATGTATATCTTTATAGTTGAGAGTGAAGTGAACATAAAAGGATCAATGAAGAAATTTGAGGGTGAGCATCATTTGACGAAGGGTGAGAAAAGTTAGTTTTGCGAAAGGTGTGGTAGGAACTTGAAGCACTAAGGTTCTATTTTAAATAAGATTGAGATTTACAGATGATGACATATCTAATCGATTCTCTTTAGGTGTTAGCCCCATAAGCAGTTTTAATCTGGTGAGATCTCTTTGATACCTATTAATTTTCTTCAGGATCCATAGAATTAGTAGAAGGTGTGTTTTCCTTAACCCCAAGGATTGGATCTACTAGGAAGCAAGCATTGTCTTCTAGGCAAGGTCCAGGGTTCAAGTCTTCAGACTAGCACTTAAGGAATTTAATTTTCTTGAATGCACCAGGCTGATGTGGGAAGTGTGCCCTTAAGACCACCCAAGGAGGAATTTGTCTTGAGATGCCCAAAAAAGGGGGTAAAAGGGCTTGACTTCGTTGCTGATGGATCTTAATCTCATTGACATGCACTTTAAAGTTCTTTTATTTTTGTCATGTGTAACCTTAAATCTCAGTTAACTTTTTGCACTGCTAGGAATATTGGGATTGGAAAATCTTGTGTATAGTGATTTAACAGTTCAGTATTTGTGTGGCAAATGTTTTTATGCATAATCAGCTTTGTAGATAATGTACTTCTGCACATGTGGCATCAGCTGGTGAAACACGTTAGATCAAAGGAAGGGAATTTTTTTTTTTAATATCAAAACTATGCACAAAAAAAAAAGAAAAAAGAACAATGTCACAACAGTTCAGTATTGATCTGTTCCTGCTTTTACAGTCTACATACCATGGCAACATCTCATGGGTAATATGCACACCATGGGTAAATGTAGTCAACATCTCATGGGTAATATGCACACCATGTACAAGAGAATTGATCAGGACTGGTAATGTAAGTATATGCAGACACCATTTTCCCCTTTTAATCTAACTGGAAAACACCTATTGTCTACCATGAAATTTGGTAATTTAAACTCGATGTACTAAACAATCTATCCGAATGAAGTGATAATGTCGGTAAATTTCTGCACCTTTCTCTCTCTACAATGTGTTAACAGTTTAATCTGACTAGAAGAGACTATAGTATATGTATGCTATTATCCTCGTGACAGGGTGTGTTTAACTGGAGCTGCCATTGTACTCCAAATTATTCCATTTGCATTGCAGTAAGGAGACGAACCCTACCTTGATAGCCCGAGTGTGTTACGCGATATCCTATATGAACAATTGTGATCCAAATTAGATGACCTTCAATAGAAACTTCAAGAGCCATCCTCACCATCTAATGGAGTGGGTGAAACCTAAAGGTCTGCCTCCATTGAGTATGAGGAACAGATACCTGGAAGGTTGGGAGCTGAAGATTACCCTTAGATAAACAAATATGCAACATAAGTAGTAACATGTTTAAATATTATGTTTAATAAAATTAAAATTTAGAAATTAGTCTGAACTTGTCCTGTATGTAGTGGACACGAGATATCTCCAAGTCCGAACACGATGAGATTGTGACTGGCTAAAGGCAGTATCTCCACCTCTCTCCGTGTCTGGAATCATTGTCAATAATTAGTATAAGAATAACCTAGTATGTATAATCATTCGTTGAATAGAAGAGGATGCACAAGTGGGTATAAGTATTTCCTGAATGAAAGAAGATAGACAACTAGGATTCTTAGAACCCATATTTGACTCACCTGTGGTTCTCTCGTCTATGTTACCCTATGAAGAATGTACAAGAGTCTCTGTGGTAGTATACCAAAGCGAGGGTCTATTCGGAGACCTTCATCGAACACTACAACAAGGTCATCCAAGGGAAAGGTATCAGTTTGGAGGCGTAGTATGGATTGCCCAGCAGTTGGTGGGATGATAATCGTCTCTATAATATTAAAGAAAATTGTTGAACATACAAAACCCAAGATTCAAGTACTCACACTCGGAACAAATAAAAACTAACAATCAATTGAGAATCATATAGAACTCAAGATTCAGCTTTAATAACTAGAAGTCCTAGACGCAACTGAATGCTGAATTATATAATTCTCCTGGAGGAAATTAAAGGAAGATCGTGGTTGGAATGTATTCGTTGTTGGCAATTGAAGGAGGCACGACCACGACCACCAGTGCAGTGAAGAAAGAATGTGGAGGTGGGTATTAGGGTCGATAACTGAAATTTGGTTTTCAGGGCTGGTATCTGAAGTAAAAAAAGGGGCCTTTTGGAGCCGGGCCGTTTGCAATGTACTGTAGTCATGGGTTTTGTTGCAGAATTTGTCCCTTTAACAATTTATTGTTGGGCTTTAGACAGTGCTCAAGTTGGATAAGTTAATTTAGTGGGTTCAATTTTTTAATTCTTAAAAGATTTAGGTTAGAGACATGGATTCACTTGTCACTTAGTGATTTTAACTTAAAAGATTAGCAACATGTTTAATATCCTTACTTTCCTTCAATTAGGTTTTTGAATAGTTTTCAAGGTTTGATTAATGATAATTTAGCAGCATCCAAAAAAAATGGCAATTTAACTATTATACTAAATGTAAACATGTATTAAGAGTATTATGAATTTTCTTAAAAAACCCTAATACACATATAATAAATTTAATTAGATCATTTTCATTAATATAAAAATTAAAATTAATTTTTCACTAAATCAAAAGATAAAGCCTAACACACATACTACACAAATTTTTTCAAAAATTGGCAGAAGGAATAATTATAATGTGACAACTATGGGTGTGGACTCGAAACTAAATTTTAAATTCTTCAATTTTATACGAGTGATATAGAGCATTGTTTTAAAAGTTGGACCAAACTGGTCGGTTGGACTGGTCAAATTAATACTAGTAACATAAATGAGTCAAATGGGTACTTAAAACTAGTAAAGAGATTGAATCACTTAAAACTGACAAAACTATTTGAACCAAAACAAACAGTTAAACCATTCAACCAAACGGTTTAAAGCTCTTTGGAAAATTTCCTTAGATTTGCCATCAATCCGAACACATGACTCTAAGTAGACTTTCAAGAACTTTTGCCACTAGGGCATGATATGATTCGCTTAAAATTTTGTTTATTTATTTATTTTATTGAAAATTCCATTCAAGGAAATTGAGCTTCCTTTCCTCCATAAAGTTCCTCTAGTTATGTGTAGAGAAATATCGTTGAATTTTGTATTGAAATTAATTTATATAAAAAAATTATAAAAGTTGATATTTATTTTAATACTATTGATACGTAAAT
>BPVZ01000289.1:63920-75026 GCA_020521535.1 Rubroshorea leprosula | reverse complement strand
CCAACCCAAAAATTTCAACTAAAATATACAAAAGTTCAACCAATGCTACAGGAACAATAAGAAGAACAAAATGGATATTATTAAATTTTGTGGTAGTTATATTTTGAAAAAGTATACCATTGCGGTCGATATTGGTTACCAAGCGAACCACGCACTTCTATTTTCTTATCATTATCTGTTTCTTAACAGAATAGAAATTCTTATGATCATTACTTTTGTTTAAATTTAAGTAGTTTTAATTTAATTATTTTAGCATTAATTTTGAATAAAATTTTAATAATTTATTTAAACAATAATTAAATTTCTTTATATATAGTTTTTATTAAATATTTTTATTTAAAAATATAAATTATGTAATATATTAAATTTTTATTTAAAATTAATTTTTAAAAATTAAAAGATTAAAAAATTAAATTAAGATTACTAAATTTCACGAGAGAGTATTATATATTGAGCTGAGGTTGTAGTTCTACCATCAGAACAAAGACAAGTCCTCCCCGATATACTAGAGAAAATGGACTTCAATGTTCGTCAGTGCAACCAAACAACGTATCACTCGGCCATCATCAGGCTGGTGTACATAGAAGTTAACATGGTGGTGATGGTTCTGGCAGCAACAACTCTTGCGATCTTCGGATCCTCGCGGAGGCGTAGCAACAATGCGGTGTTAACTGGAATACAATGGATAAGCTACACTTTGCTTACCACCATTTTGTTCTCCAACACCATAGGCCAGATGCAAAGTGCCCAATTCCGAAATGAACTCTTTGCTTTATGGGCAATATCTTTGCTCATCCTCTTCGCAAGTGTCGATTCATTTTCTGCATTGAGTCTCGCGGGCAATGAACAATGGAGGAAGCATTTTGGGGAACTTTTTTTCATGGGAGGTTCACTGGGATGGATTACTGCCTTCTACTTTGCAGGAAACAAATACTACTTGTATGTCTTTCCTGGTATTATCTTCATCCTTGGTTACAAGGTACGGGAAAGAGGTATAGCTATGTGTTTGGCCTCTAAATACTTCATAGAAAGGAACACTAAATTGATTGCCGATTTCATGGCCCATGAGCATGAAATCCGTACGGAGGGTGAACCAGATCCTACTGACATGCGGGGTTACAATTACTTGGTCAACGGAGACACACAGAAGGTAAAAGTCACCCTGCCGCTTTATCAGAAGCAGGTGGACATTACAAAAGCTGAAATTGTCACCCTGCAGAAGGTCTGGCAGCATCGAGGGAGGCTTCTAAGCGGGGAAACAGGGGAGCGACTGAAGGACATCTGCCTCTCTTTTGCCTTATTCAGGCTAATTTACCGCAAATTTGGCGGTCATCCCTTCTCTGAGAGTGGCCATGGCAAGACATGGAATCTCGTTCGACATGGTCTACTTTCCAAAGAAGATGATTATAACAGAGTATTCAGGGTCATCGAGGTAGAACTCTGTTTCCTTTTTGATCTTTTCTATACCAAGTACGCGGCCATCTTCAAACAAGGTCAAGGATGGAACAAATTAAAGCTGTTCGATGCTATATTCATCGTACTTGGTTGCGTCGTTGCGGCAAAAATCCTGGGTGATTATAAGCCAAGTAATGAGAACTGTAATCTCATTACAGGTGGTCAAGAGATTAACATTGACAAGCTAGTTTCAGGTTTTGTCATAGTTGGAGTCCTCTTCTTGGAGATTGCCCAACTTCTCTGCCTTATGGTATCTGATTGGGCCACTGTGCTTTGGATTTGCAGCTATGTGAGGGGAGATTCGTGGCTGCAGAATAATGATACCTACCTCAAGGTAAGAACAAAGGTAATTTTGTACAGTCAAGAAAAGTTGAAACCTTGGGGGAGAAAACTTGATCAATACTCTCTTCTTGAATCTTTCAATCGCGACCCTTTGGGATGGAAATTGAGGCGTCTAATCTTTCATCTTTTAGATGTTCCCAGAATAGGTCGGAAAGGAAGCCATCGTATCCTTTTACCCGAACAGGTAAAGAAGGCAGTGGTGCTCATTCTTAGAAGGGATGGTCCCAAATTGAGCAATGGGGAAGAATCTTTGCACAGGAATGGAGTGTGGGGTGACCTTTCTTGGGCATGTAAACTGGAGACAACCACCCATGTCATCTTGGTGTGGCATTTGGCTACTAGTCTCTGTGAGATTGCAACAAAAGGAGAGAGTTTAATGACTAAAGAAGATTTCACTGTTGCCACTAGCTTGTCTAATTATTGTGCCTATCTTGTGGCTTTTGCTCCAAGGTTGATTTTTGATAATGCTGTTGTTTCTGAGTCCATATTCGATTCGGTAATTATTGACGCCAGATACTTTCTCAGTAAGTGCAAGTCAGACGAAAAGAAGTATGCAAGGATGATGGAACTTGGTAAAGGAAACGATATCATTGAAAGGGCTGCAGTGCTTGTG
Organism: Rubroshorea leprosula; assembly: GCA_020521535.1. Classification (NCBI taxonomy): domain Eukaryota; kingdom Viridiplantae; phylum Streptophyta; class Magnoliopsida; order Malvales; family Dipterocarpaceae; genus Rubroshorea; species Rubroshorea leprosula. The sequence continues at coordinate 72,616 of BPVZ01000289.1, read as the reverse complement.
AAGAATCTGGTTAACCTACAAAAAGACTTAATGTGGAAGGTCTTAGCTGATTTCTGGGCAGAGATTATGTTATTTCTAGCACCCACTGGTGATCCAAGTGCTCATGCAGAATATCTAGCCAAAGGTGGACAGTTTGTAACCCATTTATGGGCGTTGCTCTCGCATGCTGGCATTCTTACTCAGTCTCAGCCTTCAACTTCGCAAGATGTTTAGTGGTCATGTTAATTTATGCATATCAAATTATGCTAAGCTCTCTTAAACCTCGTTTATAATTTGTATTAATTTGTAACATTTGGGGTGTTTGATCAGTTGTGTTTAATATATAGGAAGCTGGACTTAATTTTTAAGTTGTGGTGTTTAATATTAAGCATTGTGATCATACGTAAATGCGAACAAATAAAATATAAGTGATTGATAATTCTGTGTATAATAGAAACGAATTTTTAGCTTTATGATTATTTTTTCTCTTTCTAGTTATATTTGGGTTTATTGTAATTCACGTATGGTGACCGTAGAAGCACTGTGTTATGTTATTACTAAAATAAGTTATTTTATTATCTAAAGAGATATAGATGTGCTATATATGATTAAGGAAAATGATTTAAAAATAACATTTTTGCATCATTTTTTGTATAACTTTATGTGTAATTTAAAAAGATAGTGATCGGTATATCATATATTTCAACACCCGGTTCAATATTTTTCGGTTTAATCATTAAAAAATTACTATTTTTTAGTATAAAATTAAAAACAGACAAGCATAATGATACAATCATGCACACAGGATACATGAACCGACTGAATTGATTATATTTATATTATATTTTTAATGATTAAACCGAAAAGTGTTGAATCGAGTATTGAACCGAAAAATGTACTAAACATTTCTCAATTTAAAATATTAACTTTGTTATTTATTTGAGACTCATGATATTTAATATATTCACTCATTTAATAACATGTAAAAGTTTTATAAAAGATTACACAAGAAAATTATCCCTATATCATTGCTCATATGGTTAATTACAAAATTTCAACGTTTGATTATCATAATAAAATTATTACCAAGTGTTTTTAGAATTGCGTGAATGTATTACTTGCGAGCACTAGCAGGATGTTAGGGTTCTTCTGTTTTCTCTCCGCGGCGGGTGTGAGAATTTTTCTGTATGTACTTGGGCTAAGATGTGAGAACCCAGTCTAGATATTGCTTATCCTTTCTCTTGTGGTTGATGTTTTTTTGTCGCTCCATCTGACGATCCAATGGCTAATGAGGAACATCTAGCCAAATTGTGGGACGTACAATTATATTAGTTTGGATAAGGCATTTAGATTTGACTATTTGTTTTTTTTAATACATTTTATGATAAGTAATACAAAAGAGGTTAGCCCTTCCATTTTTCAATATCCCTCCATTGACTCAGGTTCCAATCCCATTTTTAAATTGGAACTTTAAGGCTATTTACTACTTAAGTTACTCTCTGGTGGGCTGTATCTAGCTTTTTATGAAAGCGTAAAATACTCAAAAATGTTTATTATCCAATCCCATTTTTAAATTGGAACTTTAAGGCTATTTACTAATTAAGTTACTCTCTGGTGGGCTGTATCTAGCTTTTTATGAAAGCGTAAAATACTCAAAAATGTTTATTAACACGAGGGTACCCAAAAACATTACTCTCCATACCTTTCAGTTGCCTTGATCTTTCAATTTTATGTAAATTGATTTGATAATTTTATTTAAATAATACTCAACAAGAACCATGTAAAAGAAATATTTTTTCAATTGTTCTTTTATTGGCTATATAACTAGTAATATTATAATTATAATATCACGTAAGATTATAAGTTTACTATCATAATTTGTCATTAAAAGAGTGAATGCATATAATATCACAATTGATCGAATCCCTAAATAAAAAAAAGTCAATCGTACAATGACATATCATAATTATAAACTTATAATATTAATATTATAAATATATCATTTTTGAAAAAAATGAGCTTAGTTTTTTCTTGTGGGGTAATAATTAAATATTATGTCATGCTCTAAAATTGGGAGCGAAACAGACGCCATATACTTGTGAGAAACTTCCATAAATGCATTAGACTCGAAACCTGTTTAATTCATAACTAGCAATTCACACAAACTTAGATCCAAAATTTCAAGTAAAATCTAGCTTTCAATAACTAAAGTTTGACTAAGTCAAGAGTGTACAAAAATTTTACAACTCCATTAATAAAGTCATAACTATTTCTAAGGAGATATTGTCTACAAAAGAATGATTTATATCTCAAGAATCTATATCCAAAATACAAGTGGCTAGCTTTCTCACTTGTTACTCCCCTTGGTTCCCCCATCTTGGGTCTCATTACCTGAAATAGTAGACAAAGAAAAATTATATGAGATAACTTAATAAGTAAAAATATGAATAACTCTCTCTGAAATTTAAAGCATGCCAAGTAAATATTTTAATTTTAAGTAGAAAGAAAATCTCAATTGTAAATCATTTATGCATACTGAAATATATTTAGTAGTCCCCTCAATTAGTCATGGTTCGTGTATTTGATGCACTAAAATCACTTTCGTAAATATACTAATCGATCCAAGTAATATAATGATAAATAGAGTGTCGAACCCATAAAAATTGTGATTAATTAAGTACCAAAATAATTAATCTAAATTTATTTGAACAATAAAAAAAAAGGAAGCTTTAATTAAAAATGATAAGAAGGAAATAACAATTAAAATAAAATTAACCAAGATATGAGATACTAAGCCATCGACTCACCATAATCAATTAACATGGATTTTCGATTATTATACTTTCAATAAGTTTCCATTCATGTGACAGTGATATTTCTTATCATATTTGATGTACTTTCTCAAGTTATACCAAACCTATCATAATCTAATAATCCACTATATCTCTATGTGAATTTAAATAGAAAAAAGATATATTATATTATGTTAAATTCCCTAGTTTACGTAGAAAATTAAATCCACTTTTCATTAATGCTGCACAAATTACGTTGGTCCATCTCTGACTTTCGTTCAATTCATGGTATATATTACTAGAAGTTATTGTATAAATCTCCTCTCGGTCTTAATTATGCTCTCCAAATCAATTTTAATGGTGATCAAGCATTAAAAAGTACTAAGAACAATAATATATACTCATTATGGAATAACAATCTCAAAAGTGTTAAAATCATAAAAACCTATATTAAATTGATTAGGCTACATTTTAACCCTAGTTGACTAATTTAGTTCATAATAAAAATAATAAAATTTGAAATCATAATTATGAATAGTTGAATATCAAACAATAGATAAAAAGAATGTAAGAAAAAACAAAACTCAATTTGAGAAAATTAAACTTCTTGATCTTCTATTATTAATGAAATCTTTATATTGATATCAAATAATGCCCAAAAGAGGACTGTCATCAGCCTCCAAAGCTGTTCCTTATATTCTGACCCTTATATTCTGAACTTGGATGAGTATTAAGAGGAATTTTTTTTTTTTGATGGAAGTATTTAAAGGATTTTAGAAACCTTAATTGGAATAAAACTAGGATCCACACTCAAAATAATAAATTAGTTTCGAATTTCTAAAAATCACGTAAGGGGTCAACACCTTCAATTAGGTGCCGCTCCTTCTGTTAAGCGGCCAATTATATCGGGTTTTTTGCCTTTTGAGTAATTTTTGTTAATGGTAAAATGGCAATTTTGGTGCTTAACTTCTAGATTTTGCACAAGTTAATCATCATGTTTTTGAGATTTTTAATTTACTCTTAAAAATTATGATTTCTTTCAATTAAGTCATTTCCTACATAAAAATGAAAATTATGTAAAATCAAATAAAATCTTATAAAACTCATTCAAATATTAATAATATCAAGACTAAAATTTTACATTAATATGTATATAAATTCAGCTCATCAAATTCCCCCAAACTTAAGTTTTACTTGTCCTTGAGTAAAATAAAAAACAAATAACCAAAAAAAAAAAACATAATTCACTTTCATAGGAATCACGATTGCACTCAGTATGTGCAACAAACCTTTAAACCCCTAGGTCATCCTAGTAGACGAGTTGTGTTTTGTGAGGGTTTTCAACTGATCTACCCACAAAATCCCAGTGCAAGAATGCAACTATATGATATGTATACAAAGAAAATTTAGGTATTAAAGTTCAATTAAATACCAAGTCTCAAATACTCAAGAGTTCTTATTCACTCACTTAAAGTCAAATACTCCATCTTATTCTTCACACCACTTATCAAAAGATTTAGCTCATGAGTACTTAGTATGTGTGTGAAAATTCTTAGTAAAAAATTTCGAGTTTTAACCTTCACACCTTAACCCTTGTTACTATTTTTTCTCCCCCCCCCCCCTTTTTTTTTTGTATGTCGAGTGATGAGATGAATTTATATACATGTTGATGTGAAATTGTTGCCTTGATATTGTTGATATTTGGATGAATTTTATGAGATTTTACTTGATTTTATGTAATTTTATTTTTTGTGTAAGAAAGGATTTAATTGAAAGAAATCATAATTTTTAAGAGTAAATTGCAGAGATTAGAACCTTGAGGATCAACTTGTGTAGAATCCAGAAGTTAGGGACCATGACTGTTATTTTACCGTTACAGAAATTGCTAAGAAGACCAAAAACCCGACATGGTGATTGCATTGTGCGCTAAACAAAAGTGTTGGCACCTTGTTGAAGGTGTTGACCCCTTACATGATTTTCACCAAATTCATGTTTAATTAGTTATTATGGATGTGGGTCTCACTTCTATTTCATTTAGGGTTTTTAAAATCTTATAAATACCCATCCAAATTCAAAATTAATGGAGTCAGAGAAGGTTGGTGATAGCCCTCTTTTGAGCATTATTGGAGATCAAGATAGAGGATTTATCAATAATAAAAGATCAAGGAGTTTAATTTTCTCAAATTAGGTTTTATTTTTCCTTTGATTCTTTTATCTATTGTCTGACATTTGAATGTTTATAACTATAATTTTAGGTTTTATTATTTTTATTATAAACTAATTTATTTTATTAAGGCTACGATGTAGTCTAATCAATTTAATATAGATTTTGTGATTTTTATACTTTTAATTAAAGCTATTCGTATGAGAAATTTATGTTATTGAGTTTAATGCATTGGAAGCTTAATCATCTTTCAATTGATTTAGTGATTTATGCATGAACTTGAAAAAAAATTGCATAAATTAGACCAATAATAATATAAACTATGTTTTAGACTATGATACTAAAAGGTAATTAGCTCACATGTGGTAGTGGAGGAAGAGAAGAGAGTTAGGAGCTCCTCCCTCTTCAACTAGAGATTTCCATAGAATTTTACTTGATTTTACATAATTTTTATTTTTTATGTAGAAAAGGATTTAATTGAAAAAAATTATAATTTTTAGGAGTAAAGTGCAGAGATCAAAAACTTGAGGATCAACTTATGCAGAATCCAGAAGTCAGGGCCTAGGATTGTTATTTTACCATTACAAAAATGGCTGAGAAGGCCAAAAACCCAACACGGTGATGGCATTGTGCGCTGAACAGAAGTGTCGGCAACTTGTTGAAGGTGTTGACCCCTTATGCGATTTTCACCAAATCTGTGTTTAATTAGTTATTATGGGTGTTGGTCTCACTTCTATTTCATTTAGGGTTTCTAAAATCCTATAAATACCCATTCAAATTCAGAATTAAGGGAGTTGGAGAAAGCTGATGACAGCCCTCTTTTGGACATTATTGGAGATCAAAATAAAGGATCTATCAATATCGAGTTTCTTTAGACTTTCTAAGTTACCCATGTAACGAGTTTTCTATCAATGACTCCCAAACCAGTTGGCTTTAGGGCAGTAGGTGAAGAGACACCCATAAGAACATACTCACTCAAGTAACAAAGGCCATAAAACATTCGACTTCTCTTCTTCTTCTTCTTCTTTTTTTCCCAACCATACAACACATTCTTCCCTAAGTTATCACTTGTCTTTTGACATGCATACTAACATTTGTGATGAAGCATCCGGTTACTCAATAAGTCATAAACTCAAAATGCTTTGCATACTCATATTTCAATTTATCGTTTGACATGAAAGTTGACATGAGTCTCATGCCTGACCCCTCAGTTACTAAGCAACTAGAAACATTGGAGTAGAAATTAACAAACTCTTTTGTGTGTTGGCTTCTTTTTCCCTTTTTTTTTTTATGTGCTTTTTAGGTGCTACTAAATCTTTTCTCTAAACTTCTCATTACAAACTTGTGCTCAAGTAGAATAGAATACTCATGAACTTAAACTTCATTACAATGGTGTTATTTTTTAGATTTTGTATCTCCTCTAAGATTCAAAGATTTTAAAAGTTTTTGAATTTTCAATTCAAGAATATTCAATTCCTTAACAATAATTGGACCAACTCCTTAAAAACCCTAATTTATAAAAAAAGAAAAAGAAAAAGAAAAAGAAAAATGTGTATCATGCAAATATGAATGTAACTAATGTAAGAATGGACACCTAAAAGTTATTCTCTCCCCCAAACTTAAATCAAACATTGTCCTCCATGTAAAACAAAAGTAAAAGAAAAGAGAAACTTCACAGATTTTGCACTTTTCTTGCTCAAGAATTATTTTGCTCAATTAGTTGGTTTTGTTTTAGCATTCATCGGGTTATTCTGGAAAATCAAGAATCCATAATAAAAAAGGATTCAGAATGCTTATGTCTATATCGTTTGGGTTATAATCAATTTATCCAACCTATGCATCGAACTTTACGCACCTAAATCAAGTGCATTTGTATCTTTCATATAGAATTAATCATCAAGAATGAAGCCAATAATGGGTATTATTTTGATAAGCATTAGAAAAGTATTTATCCTCATTTCTTATAGTTCTTCAAATAAATAAATTAAAATAATAACAATAACAATAACAATAACAATAACAATAAAACAGAGAAAGCATAGTAAAATTTTGTGGGTAGTAGTTCCAATGAGGAATTCATGATTTTAATGAATGGTACTACTAAAGTGGGCTATTTATTAAGGTTGTGTTCTTCTTAGAAACGATTCTAGAGTGTTTTTTCTACTTTTTAAATTAATTTACACAATACTTCTACCCAAAAGTGATTGTTGTGTCTATTAATTTTAGGAAATAGTTGGAGCTATTAATGAGGGTTTATTTTATTAGAACAGCAAGAAACTTTCTACTCAAAGGTGATAGTTTACTAAAAGTTCTTTCTCATTATTAGCTTGTTTATGAAAATTTACTTTGCATGCCACAAATTTAGCCCAAAGGTGTTTGTGTGTTTTATGCACTATGAATTTTTTCTTGAGGATATCATCTTTGTCAAGCTAATGCTTGTGGTATATTGCCTATGTTTATAATTAATGTAACTTAATTATTCTATAATTCCAGCTTTTATCTCTATAACTATAAACAATCAAGGGAGCACCATTGAGACTTTGAGTGGAAACAATTTTATGAGATGGAAAAGAGATATAGAGATAGCCTTGGGTTTGGCAAAGATTGACATTGCTTTGATAGAAGATAAAGCCCCTAAATCTATAGAAGATAGTATTCTTGATGAGAGAACTAGACATGAAAGATGGGATAGAGCAAACAGATTGAATTTGAAGACTATGCAAAAGTTAGTTAGTGATGGTTTTGAAGGTGTTGTTTTTGGAGCTACTATTGCTAAACAATTTCTTGAGGTCATGGGTAAGAGGTACTGATAAGCTAAATTCATATAGATATTAATGTGAAATTTTTATCTTGATATTATTGATATTTGGATGAATTTTATGAGATTTTACATGGTTTTCATTCTTTGTGCAGAAAAGGACTTGAATGCATAAAAATAAGAGTTTTTGGGATTAATTGAACATCTTTTGAAAGTTGAGAGATTGAATTGCAAGAAGAAGGGCGCCTCTTTGGGACTTAAATGAATGAAGCTTGAGTTTTGGCATCTAAGTGCTCATTGTATGAAAGCTGGAGGACCAGATTTGCTAGTTTACCATTGAAGAAATTGCAAAGAGTGACCAGAAACTCGACATGGGTGTAGTATTGACACATAATCTGGGTGTCAACACTATGCGTTAAGCTTTCAGAATTAGACTTTCTGTTTCCTGTTTTGTATCAACACATAATTCAGGGTGTCAGCACCATGCATTCAACGTCCAAAATTCAAGTTTCCTATTTTGTTCTAAGTCATACTTCTATTCCAATTAAGATTTCTAAAATCCTGTAAATACCCATCCAAATCTAGAATTAAGGAGAGTTGGTTCTTTTGGGTATTCTTGGAGGTTAAGATAGAGGATTCATCAACAATAAAAGATTAAAGATTTTAATTGCCTTAAATTAGGTTTTGTTTTTCCTTAGATATTCTTATATTCATAATTGTGATTACATATTTTATTTTTTTATTATGAATTAATTCATCTCATTAAGTGTCACGCCCCAGAACCCAAATCCGAGGCGTGATAGACGCCGTGCACTCGTGAGACGGGTCCCACAAATGCACAAGGCTCGGAACTTACTGAACAAAATCAATTTTGATACCATAAAATTTCCAATTAAAATCTAACTTACAAGAGCGTGGTGTACATGTATCTAAAATCTATGTCAAATCTCAAGTGGCTAGCCTTTTATCACGTCACTCCCCTTGATTTTCGAGTCTCGGGGCA
>BPVZ01000289.1:17172-35270 GCA_020521535.1 Rubroshorea leprosula | reverse complement strand
GCTATTATACAAACACCAGAAATTCAGATTTGTCAATATAAACTTGCTTGAATGAATACAATCTTTCTTCCTTGTCCAAAGTACATCCAATGAAGTAAAATCCATGATTAGGATAGAAATTTTAATTCTCAAGCCTCATATCACATTTGCATTTTATTATAAATGTCATTAGTTATGATCTTTGATTATTCTCTTATTAATATCTTTATTTTTGCCACTTTGTGTTTAGTTCTCAAGCCCTTTTGATTGAACCATTTGTGCCCTCTGAAAAGAAATATGGATTCTCACACATCCAAGACACAACCTTCTGCACACAAGGCTTTGTTGGAGTTTTTTGCTTGTACTCAAAGGCTCAATAAAGAAACCATCTCTTATATGTACCAATTGACTAAGGACAATGAACACCTTCACAAAGCCAATGAGCAATTGGGAGAGCAACTATAAGATATGACCATCAACCATAATCTTTACAAGATTACCATGGAGGACATGTGATATCAACTCCAAGCTGAGAAGCAAAAGAACCAAGCTCTTGTTGAAGAAGACACCGGCTTGCGTGAAGTTGTCATTGACATAACCGCTTTGGTGACTCAATTCGAGGGAAATATGGCCAAGACTCATCATCACATTGCTTAAAGGATCCATCTGGTTGAAATCATTAAGGAAAATTCAATATCAATGGAGATTGTTTCCATAACCAGGTCCTCAATCATCTTCGTAGCATTCTCCTGCGTATCTCGTATATATACACATGAATTGATACATCACATTTGTTTCATTACAACTTACAAAGCACAGCTAGTTTTTTTTCTTTTCTTTTGGGCTTCCTAGTATGTTTACATTAACACCCAAAGTATATATATCAAAACACACTAAAATTTTTAGTTCAACCTAATCTGATGCCCAATATTTTATAAATATTACACCATTGACCATTGCACCTTATTTTAAAACAACAAAACTTGATGCATGACTTTTGACTTAACTCGAGAGACGCATGTGGTCTAATGACATTAAAAATAGTGACACAAAAAGGGACCTTTCTTAGAATTGCATAGTTGAGCCATTGTTGAGAATGCCTACATGTGAGAGTAAAGCCCACAAGTGAGTCACAAACTCTCCTCCTTTAGCTAGGTGTTTTACATGGGCCATTGAATCACCAGAGGGAGATAGGAATAACATGTACTCCACCCAGAAATCCACCAAGACCTTCCATAAAAAATCCCTTTCATCATTTTGTATTTGTTGTAGATCATTTGCAAGCCTTGCAACCCTTTGAATGATCCTGTGACCTTTTCTATCTGGCTGATTCATAAGCTTTTGGTAACTATCATTATCTAAAATGCTGCTCAATAGAATACCTCTGGCTTCCTTGATTACTTGATCAAATATAAACATAGAAATGGTAGCATTACTGCATATCAACCTTGGAGCAAAAGCCACGAAATAAGCACAATAGCTAGACATGGCAGAGATAATAATGAAATTTTCATTGCTTAAACTCATTGGTCTTGATCCAATCGTAGAGAGACCAGTAGCCATATGCCACACCAAGATAATGTGGGTGGGTGTCTCAAAACTACATGCCCGAAGAAGCTCATCCCACACCTCACTTCGGCGCAAATATTCTTCCTCATTACTCAGATTGCAACCATTGCTTATGAGAGTAAGTAACACTACTTTCTTTACCTCCTCGGGCAGTTTGATTCGAGTTTCTCCTTTCTGACCTTGTCTGGGAACATATGCTGCATTACATGTAATACACCTATATAAAAAGCTGAATTTAAATCTCTAAGGGTCAAGATTGAAAGACTTAAGAAAAGCGCATTGACCAAGTTCTCTCCCAAGGTTTGAACCATTTTTGACAAAAGAAGATCAATTTTTTCCATAACATAAGGTAGTTGTCAGTGTTATGTAGCCATGAATTACCTTCACATAGTTGCATATCAAAAGCACCGTCCCCCAATCTGATACAAGGAGGAAAAGAAGCTGTGCAATCTCTATAAATAAAATTAAAACTACGGTGAAACCTGTAGCTATCTTATCCATGATAACATGTCCATTAGCTGCAATAAGATAAAACTCAGACTTGCTTGGCTTATAATGCTTCAGCGCTACTAGGATAATCACATAGCCAAAGATTGCAAGTAAAGCATCATACAACTTCAACATTTTTAATCCTTGGCCTCCCTTGAAGATGGCTTCATATTTGGTGTAGAAAAGATCAAAAAGGAAACAGAGTTCTACCTCGATCACCCTCACTGCTCTTTTATAGTCTTTTTCCCTATAAAGTAGACCATCTCATACCAACCTCCATGTTTTACTATGGCTGCACTCCAAGAAAGGATGCCCTCCAAATCTTTGGCACAAAAGTTTGTACAAAGCAAATGAAAGGCAGATGTCCTTAAGCTGCTGACCGATTCCTTCCTCTAAAAGTCTCTCTTGGAACTACCAGATCACATACTTGGGTAGGATAACAAGGCACTTAGTATCTCTAGAAACCAAATAATTGTATCCCTTTGTTTGGGTTGGATTTGGTATGCCATCATTGGGAATTTCATGCTCCCTAGACATGAAGTTTGCAATATATTTGGTGTTTTGGGCGAAGAAGGATTTAGAGGACATCTTCAAAACTTTGACTCTCTCACTTGTCTTGTAAAATTGAAAAAAAATTAATAATAATAATAACAAATAGAATAACCCATTGAACCCATTCGTAATCTCTTAGGCTAACATATAAGGCAATTACGAGTGCCATAGAGAAATTGTGAAAGAAAATTGCAAAAGGAGACTCTTCAATGTGTGTTCGTTGTGTGTAGGACTATATGTAGAAAAGGAGTCGGCATACCCGAACAAAGTGGTCAAAATAATTCCCCACAGAGCTAAGAAATCATTTCGGAAAGGAGCACCCTACATTTTGCCGATATTGTTGGCAATCAAATTGGTGGTGAGGAAAACTTACCCATTGTATTCCATCTAACGACTAGTGACTACCACGGCGCCTACATAGTCTAAAGATTATAAGAGCAGTTGCTGCCAAAACCAAGAGCAACACGTTTAATTCAAAATACCAGTCTAAAGGCCGAATTTTCCTCCATTAACTTGATTAAAGTGTTGTTGAAGTTGATCTTTCCATAGAGTAGAATTCTCTATTATCTTTTGTTCCAATGATACATTTAGCTACTCGACTTTTTAAGCCTTAAAAACTCACTTCCACCAAAATAATAGTAAAATGATAATGAAAGTACTAATTTGATGAAGCTATTTAATTACTTCTGTTAATTTTTATTATTATAAACCATAGGACTATTAATAATTTATTAATCTAAATAAAAGAAAATCAAAAATTGTTTAAGGGTTTATATACCCTGAATATCTTTTTGCTCTTGCCATCGCTACTAGGGTTCTCCCTTTCCGACCGACGAGTATCTCACCTAGGTGTTCCTCCCTATTTTGAAGGGCCTCTCTCCTCTCTATTTCTTTCTTTGGTTTTCTTGTCCTATTATTTTCATGGCTTAAACTCGTATATTGGCCTAGAACTGTCAGGGCCTTGGAAATACCTCTGCAATTTCAAAACTAAAAAAGGACAATGATAGATTCACCTTGTCCTCCTACACACTTTGTTACACCCTTCATTTTCCATTATTTTCATTAATTACAACGTTAACCAGCTAGCCCTTTCTTTCTCTCCTTTCCTTTTTCCTTCTTGTTGTTCACAGTCCCCACCAACTTGATCCATCTTCCTCCTCACCTCCACCCTCATCCTAATCAACCAAACACTTTTCTTATCAACCAAACAACACACCATATTATCAAATTTGTAAAAATTCTAACCAAAATTTATAAAAATTCATTATCTTTTTCCTCTTTCCTTCCTCTTTTTTTTTCTCTCCTCCATCATCCTCCTCCAAGAGAACCCGTGGGTTCTCATAGGGAACCTAGATCTGGGTTCTCCTTCAAATAGATCAAAGAGGAGGAGGAAGAGAAGGAATAAGAGGGGAAGAAAAGGAAAGAAGAAGAAAAAGAAAGGAGGAAAAAGAAGGAAGGTTGAAAATCAAAGAACATGAAATTGCAAATTGAATGGGTTGGATGTGTTTGGGTGTTAACAGAATGGAAAGTAACGGAGTAGTGTGCATCTACCATTATCCACTAAAAAAACTTTGTTTCCAACAAAAGCCCAGTATCATCTTCCTCTCTAAACAAAGCGTACAACTATTGAGATGAATTAGATTCACTTAGATCTAGGTTTTGACCAGTGCTTCGCTGTTGATTGTGTAAGGAAGGGGGCGGCTTGGTTCTACTTTGGCAAGACGATTTTAAACTATGTCTATCCTCTTCTTCCCAATCTTATATAAATGTGGAAATTGTAGACCCAGGTGGTTTTCAATGGCGGTTAATAGGTTTCTATAGACGTCCATGTTATTCTTGATTTCAATGATTTGAAAACCAAATATGAATTGGAATATATTATTTATTGAATTGATTGGAAGTTGATTTACTTGTAAATATATGATTTTTTCTTAGTAATATTGAATTATTTTCAAATATTAAGTTTTGAATGTGTTTCCATTTGGGAAAAAGTCTATTTAATTGCATAATTAAATTTCCTTGTTGTGGAGAGCCAAAAACAGAAAGTGTATTTTGCAGTTGAGGTTCCAACCCTTGGGATAGGGTTTGGAACCCTTGATGATTTTGTTTTTTGACGGTTTATGCAGAAATTTTTTCAGGTTCCAACCCCTGAAGATAGGTTCCAACCCCCTGTACTAGAACATTTATTTACCTACCATATTTGGAATATATGCATTCCAAAAAGGAGCTGCAACAGTAAAAACATTGATTCAGCACTCTCAAGCTATAAGAATCAAATCTGGAAGAGTGGAGAAGGAAGAACAAAAGAGCCTTCAAGTTGAAAAACTAAGAGTGTTTAAGTTTCTACCTTATGCTTTGAGAATTCTCTTACTTTTCTTGATCTCTTTCATTGAAACAAGTGAGAGAGGGATTGGGCAAATATTGTTAAATCTAGGAATCCATCCTTGAGATATAAGATAGGTTGAGAGATTTGTAACAAGGGGTTTAAACGATTGATAGCACCAACAAGCTATTGTAATCGGTTTCACTAGCACCCGTTGAAGCTAGTGTTAGTAGATTAAATCTCGAGCGTAGAAAACTTGAGGATTGGACGTAGGCACCAAAAAGGGTGAAAAACCAGGATAAATCGAAGCATTTGATATTTCTTACCCTACTCTTTTAATTCTTGCAATTAGTTTACAATAGCTTGTTGATTGCTTGTGCTTGATCATTGTTTTATTCAAAAATTACATTAGTTTTTTAAAAACCCAATTCACCCCTATCTTGGGTTGCCATTTGGGCCAACAATCCAGAGGCTACCTGTAGGGAGGAATCATGGACTCTATTAAAATCACTTAAGATTGCCTCTTCTCTACCTTGGCTATGCTTAGGTGATTTTAATGAAATTCTGAGGAAATCAGAAAAGGAAGGAGGGAACCCAAGGCCATATAGACAAATGGAGGTCTTTGCAAAAACTTTAAACTTTTGACTTCAAAGAACTGGGTTTCAAAGGTCCTCGATTTACATTCATAAGAAAGATACATAAAGATATGATCAAGGAGAGGCTTGATAAATTTCTAATGAATCCAGAGTGGTCAGCTATGTCGCCAAGGGCCTTTTCTCATCACTTACTTGCCTTGAAATATGATCATGCTCCAATTTTGGTGATAACAACCAAAAAGATGAGTGGTTGCTGCAATAAAAAAGTCCAAGTTATTTTGATTTGAGAACTACTAGACCAGAATCAGAATGTGAGGAAAAGATCAAGGATGGCTAGAAGAATGGAAAGGGCGACACAAACATGGCTAGAGTGTTGTCCAGAATTGCTTTGTGTGGTTCCCTCCTTACAGACTAGAACCAAGATAAATTTGGAAATATACCTGATAGAATTAAAAAGTTGCAGAACGAACTCAAGTATTTAGAATGGTACAGTACAAGACAATAGTTTAGGGAGAATGGAAGCCTTAGAAAATCAGCTCTGTGATTGGCAATGCAAGGAAGAGGTATTATGGAAGCAATGCTCAAGAGTACAATGGTTAAAAGAGGGGGATAAAAATATGCATTTTTCCATAATAGAGCTTCTGCTAGGCACAAAAAGAATCACATTGCTGGATTAGTGGATGACAGGGACACTCTAGTATCAGACAAAACAGGGATTGAGGGAATTTGCATCAAGTACTTTAGGGATTTATTCACTTCTAGATACTCTATCCCAAACAAAAGGATCTTTTGTGCACTACACAGGAGAGTCTCGACTTCGATGGCGAATACCCTTGGTAGAGACTTTACTAGCTCTAAAGTTCTTGTTGCCTTAAAGCAAATTCACCCTTCAAAATCCCCAGGACTAGATGGAATGAATGCTAGATTTTATAAAAATTACTAGCACATTATAGGGGATGATATCACATCGCTGCTTTAGATTTTCTTAACAATGGGATTATGGAGAGAGATATAAACCTTACTCATTTTGTTTTGATCTCGAAAGTTAAATGTCCCTTTTTTATGAAGGAATTTCGACCCATAAGTCTTTTCAATGTGCTATACAAAATTATTTCGAAAGTCTTAGCTAACAGGCTTAAATCCGTCCTATTGCAAATCATATCAAAAAATCGTAGCATTTTTGTCCTGGGAAGGCTAATAGATGATAACATTATGGTAACATTTGAAGCTATCCATCATCTAACAAATAAAAAGGACTGGTCGGGGAGGTGATATGGCTATCAAACTTGATTTGACCAAGGCGATTGATAGAGTAGAATGAAATTTTTTAGAAGACATAATGCGTGCTATGGGCTTTCCTGAGAGATGGACTAATCATGTTATGATGTGTGTTTGAATCATGGAATACTCAATCTTGATAAATGGCTGCCCAACAAAGAAATTCACTCCAAGCAGAGGTATTAGGCAAGGAGATCCCCTTTCTTCTTTCCTTTTTGTTTTATGTGCAAAAGGTCTATCAGCTCCATTATCAAGGGCTATTAGTAGAGGGAATTAAAAGGGTTGTCTTTGTGCAAAGGATGCCCTCGTTTGTTGCATTTGTTTGTTGTAGATGACAGTTTGTTGTTCGGGGAAGCAACTGAACAAGAAGCTTTAAAGTTGTTGGAAATATTGAAGGAATATGAGCAGGTTTTCGACCAACAAATTAATCTCAATAAATCCTCTATTTTCTTCAGCAATAATACTTCCCTAGCTGTGCAGCAACAAGTGATGCAAACTTTGATGTATCAAAAGTTATTGCAGATGATAAAAATCTCGGGCTCCCCCTTATCATTGGGTGAAGGAAATCCATGTATTTTGATTCTATCCAGGAGAGAGTTTGGTCCAAAATCAAAGGATGGAAAACAAAGTTGTTGTCTCGTGCTAGGCAAGAAATCTTAATTAAAGCAGTTGTGCAAGCTATTCCTATATATTGCATGGGTTGTTTTAAGCTTCCACAAAATTTTCTACAGTCATTAAACAGCATCATAAGCAACTTTTGGTGGGGAGACAACTCTGATAGAAGAAGAATCCATTGGTTAAGATGGGATTTAATTTGTAGACTAAAGCAACTTAGCAGATTAGGCTTTCGAGATTTCAAAGCTTTCAATTTAGCTATGTTGGCAAAGCAAAGCTGGCACATGATGCAAGATAAGAATACCTTATGCTATCAAGTGTTTAGAGCTAAATATTTTCCACAATGGTGACTTATTGGGAGCTACTACAAGGGCTAATGCTTCTATGGTATGGAGAAGGGTTATTGATGGCCCATGAGCATGAAATCCATACGGAGGGTGAACCTGATCCTACTGACATGCAGGGTTACAATTACTTGGTTAACGGAGACAGAGAGGAGGTAGAAGTCACAGCACCGCTTTATCAGAAGCAGGTGGACATTACAAAAGCTGAAATTGTCACCCTGCAGAAAGTCTGGCAGTGTCAAGGGAAGCTTCTAAGAGGGGAAACAGGGCAACGACTGAAGGATATCTGCCTCTCTTTTGCCTTATTTAGGCTACTTTACCGGAGATTTGGCGGTCATCCCTTTTCTGAGAGGGGCCATGACAAGACATGGAGGCTTGTACAAAAAGGTCTACTTTCCGAAGAAGGTGATTATAACAAAGTATTCAGGGTCATCGAGGTAGAACTCTATTTCCTCTTTGACCTTTTCTACACCAAGTACGCGGTCAACTTCAAGGGAGGTCAAGGATTCAACAAATTCAAGCTACTTGATGCTATATTCATGGTACTTGGTTGCATCGTTGCGGGCAAAATCCTGAGTGATTATGAGCCAAGTGATGACCTTAATCTCATTATTGTTGGTTATATTAGCGTTGACAAGCTAGTTACAAGTATTGCCATAGTTGGAGTCCTCTTCTTGGAGATTGCACAACTTCTTTGCCTTATTATATCAGATTGAGCCACTGTGCTTTGGATTTGCAGCTATGTGAGGGAAGATTCATGGCTACAGGATTATGATACCTACCTTAAAGGAAGAACAAAGTTAATTTTGTACAGTCAAGAAAAGTTGAAACCTTGGGGGAGAAAACTTGATCAATACTCTCTTCTTAAATCTTTCAATCGCGACCCTTTAGGATGGAAATTGAGGCATCTAATCTCTGGTTCTTTAGATGTTCCCAGACAAGGTCTGAAGGGCAGCCATCATATCCCTTTACCTGAACAGGTAAAGAAGGCAGTGATACTCATTCTTAGAAAGGATGATCCCACATGGAGCAATGGGGAAAAATCTCTGCACGGGAATGCAGTGTGGGATGACCTTTCTTGGGCATGTAAACTGGAGACAACCACCCATGTTATCTTGGTCTAGCATTTGGCTACTAGTCTCTGTGAGATTGCAACAAAAGAAAAGAGTACTTTAAAGACTAAAGAAGATTTCACTGTTGCCACTAAGTTGTCTGATTATTGTGCCTATCTTGTGGCTTTTGCTCCAAGGTTGATTTTTTATGAGGCTATTGTTGCTGAATCCATATTCGATGAGGTACTCAAGGAAGCTAGAAGCTTTCTCAGTCAATGCAAGTCAAAAGAAGAGAAGTGTGAATAGATTCTGAAACTTGGTGAAGGAAACACTATCATTCAAAGGGCTGCAAAGCTTGCGAAGAATCTGAATGAACTACAATCTAACGACTTAATGTGGAAGGTCTTGGCTGATTTCTGGGCAGAGCTCATGTTATTTCTAGCACCCACTGGTGATCCAAGAGCTCATGCAGAATATCTAGCCAAAGGTGGACAGTTTGTAACCCATTTATGGGCGTTGCTCTCACATGCAAGCATTCTCCCTCAGTCATCGACTTCACAAGATGTTTAATGGCATGTTTATGCATATCAAATTATGCTAAGCTCTCCTAAACCTAGTTTATAATTTGTATTAATTAGTAACAGTTTGGGTGTTTGATCAACTGTGTTTAGTATATAGGAAACTAGACTTAACTTTTAAGTTGTGGTGTTTAATATCATGCATTGTGATCATATGTAAATGCCAACATATATAATATAAGTGATCGACAATTCTATGTGTATAATAGAAACGAATTTTTAGCTTTATGATTCTTTTTCTCTTTTGGTTTGTTTGGATTTATTGCATGTAGGTATGTTTTTTTTTTTTTTTTTTAATGGCAATAAATAATTTTATTGGGGAGTACAAAGGGTACACCAACCCATTTACATCAATTACATGTAAAAAGAGGCTTGCAACAAAAATTTATCCTTTGTGTCCTCCAAAATCCTTCTTGATCAACCCAGACCTCATGCATAATGCCGACTTTAGCATCTAGTCTATGAAAGAAATGCCTCCACACTCCCCGGCTCCTGGCAACCATTGGTAGGTAGGAGCTTGAACTAAATCAAATAGCTTTCCATTTTCTAGATGGGCACTTTTGAATAGGGTATCATTCCTAGCAAGCCATAGAGTCCATGTGACAACAAACCATATTATTTCCCATCCCTGCCTTTGTCTTGTAGACCTACATAAGTGACCATGTCACTCAAAAGCCTTCCAACATGTATCAGCCATAACAAAAGAAATTCTCACCATTTGAGGCATTTGGCCCATAAAGTATGAGCAATTTTATGGTGTAGGAACATATGGTATTTGTATCTTCCAAGTTGCCACATCCAAAAACACAAAGTAAGGAATTAGGGTAAGTGATAACACCTCTTTGGAAAAGATTTAACTTAGTCGAAATCTAGTCCTGGGTTAGCCTCCATGTAAAGGCTGCAACCTTGTTTGGAATGCCCTTTTGCCATACCCACTTATAAGTACTTGTTGTTGGTAAAGGTGTTCGCAGTGTGGTTTGGTTCGGATTTTACTATTTTTTAAACCAATCCAATTTAATCGGTTAATAAAATTTTTAAACCAATTCAATCCATTATTATGTGATAACCAAACCAATCCAATTTAAATCAGATCGGTGTGGTTCGGTTGGATTGATTGGTTTTTAACATTATTAAATATATAAGATAATGTAAAAATATTTTAACATCAAATAGAAAGTATAACTATAAAATACATTAACATCAAAATCAGTAAAAACATAATAAAAGGTAAAAATTATAAACGAATTCTTATACTCCTTTATATTTGTAAAAATTGAAAAACTCTGAAAATTCTTCTTGGTTACATCACTAGAGGCACCAAAAACAATAAAAAATAACTTCAAGTTTCGATTACAGTGTAAATAATTCTTGAAGGTTAAAATTAATTTTTTTGCTTAATACACTAATAATTCAATCCCATTTTCTAAATCCTATTAAAAGTGAATAACATTTAATATGAATATTACTAAAATTGATTAAAAGCATTCAAAATCAAACTTTAAAACTTCTAAACCAAATATCTAAGAATAGTTGAATATTAAGACTAATTTTATTATATAGTTTTAAGGCTTTTAAAATTATACTTATTTAAAACTTAGTTAGGAAAATCATAAGATTATTTTAAGAATAAATTAGAAATTTAGGGTTCTAAGGGTAAAGGCACAAACCAGTTTTGAGATGATAGAGTTGCAAGTGAATTAAAAATTTAGAATTAAGGTTAGAGTGCATGATTAAAATAGAGAAATAACTTAAGGAAAATAGAGATGTTCTATTTTTATTTTTTTAATTAAGTTAATGGAGTTATAATCTTGTAAAATAAGGAAAAGAAAATTTAAAATACTACAAAAAATATGTTATATTATTTAATTAAATTATCTTCTAATCGGATTTTATTTTGTAATTGGGCAGTTCGGGCGGTTTGAAGGTAAAACCACAAATCAAACCAATTATATTGGTTTTAAAATTTTAGAATTCAAACCAACCCAATTTTATATCGATTTGGATCGATTTTTGATTTGATCGGATCAGTTTAGGTCGGATCAATCGGATTGGATCGGATATGAACACCCCTACTTGGAAGAGTTGATATGTTAACAATGGATTAGTGTATGTGGGCATGAGTACCCCTTGTACTCATTTAGTAATAAATTTAATTTTGCCTTTCAAAAAAAAAAAGTTGGGAAAAAGTTTGCTCAAGTAAAAAAAAAAAATGGAGGGTTGGGTATAAGAAATCTTAGACTTTTTAATCTAGCACTCCTTGGGAAATGGTGGGGTAGAATTGCTACTAGAGAGAATGAGTTGTGGCATGAGGTGCTAGTTAGTAGAGGGGTTCAAGTTGAAACGAGGTGAAGGAAATGGAGTTAGATTTTGGCTATATAATTGGATGGGATCAGGAGTCTTAGCTCATCTTTTTCCTAGACTATTTCTATTGTCAATAGGCAAGGATTACAACATCAAAGAAATGGGATATTGGCATGATAATACTTGGCAATGGTCCTTGTTATGGAGGAGGCCTCTATTAGATTGTGAAGTAGCATAGGTAGATTCATTACTTTCTTTACTTCATCAAGTAACTCTATAGTAAGGAAGTGGCAATTCAGTTCAAATGGAAGATACAAGGTTAGATCAAGCTACAATTACTTGTTAAATTTAGGTTCCTTGCCAACAACTAGGGGTGTTCATATCCGATCCAATCCGACCTAAACTGATCCGATCCAATCAAAAACCGATCCAAACTGATATAAAATTGGGTTGGTTCGAATTCTAAAATTTTAAAACCGATATAATTGATTCGGTTCGTGGTTTTACCTTCAAACCGCCCGAATTGTCCGATTATAAAATAAAATCCGATTGGAAGATAATTTAATTAAATAATATAACATATTTTTTATAGTATTTTAAATTTTCTTTTCCTTATTTTACAAGATTATAATTCCATTAACTTAATTAAAAAAATAAAAATAGAACATCTCTATATTCCCTAAGTTATTTTTCCATTTTAATCATGCACTCTAACCTTAATTCTAAATTTTTAATTCACTTGCAACTCTATCCTCTCAGAACTGGTTTGCGCCTTTACCCTTAGAACCCTAAATTTCTAATTTATTCTTAAAATAATCTTATGATTTTCCTAACTAAGTTTTAAATAAGTATCATTCTAAAAGTTTTAAAACTATATAATAAAATTAGTCTTAATATTCAACTATTCTTAGATATTTGGTTTAGAAGTTTTAAATTTTGATTTTGAATGCTTCTAATCAATTTTAGTAATATTTATGTTAACTGTTATTCACTTTTAATAGGATTTAAAAAATGGGATTGAATTATTAGTGTATTAAGAAAAAAAATTAATTTTAACCTTCAAGAATTATTTACGTCGTGCTAGAAATTTGAAGTTATTTTTTATTGTTTTTGGTGCCTCTAGTAATGTAACTAAGAAGAATTTCAGAGTTTTTCAATTTTTACAAATATAAAGGAGTATAAGAATTCGTTTATAATTTTTACCTTTTATTATGTTTTTACTTATTTGGATGTTAATGTATTTTATAGTTATACTTTCTATTTGATATTAAAATATTTTTACATTATCTTATATATTTAATAATGTTAAAAACCGATCAATCCAACCAAACCACACCAATCCGATTTAAATTGGATTGGTGTGGTTATCACATAATAATGGATTGGATTGATTTAAAAATTTTATTAACCGATTAAATTAGATTGGTTTAAAAAATAGTAAAATCCGAACCAAACCATACCGCAAACACCCTTAATCCCTAATCTTTTCCATTGGAGGTTTGAAGCAAATAAACAAAATATTTTAATTTTTTTTAATTTTATTGACAAATATTTGAAAATACTGCTCAATAACTTAATTAACCCAAAATATCTTTAGAGATAAATTCATAAATTTTCTTAAAGGTATACTCCATATGAGAGTTCTATTTCTTATCTCATTTTACAAATCATTTCATTTTAAATCTTGAGATAAGATTGAAATTCCATTCTAAATCACAAAAAGAAAAAGAAATTTAATTTCACTAGTGTGTTAAAGACTTCAAAAGTTATGGATATTTTTGCAGAGCATGGAGGTTTATGTTGCCCATTACCATCTGACCGTGCCTGTAAGTGTTCCGGTCGTCGCAACCATTCTTCACCTCAAACTGAAAATGGAAACATATTTAGGCTTGTCAGACAAGCAAGATGTGTTCTTAGGCGCACAGCCGCTCCGGTTGGAAGACGAAAACGAATTGAAAAATATGAGCCAAGTTCGTGACGGCAGCACCGTTTTTCTCAGGCTGAAGCTCCAAGTTTAGGTGAAGACAAACACCAAAAGGTGTGGGCTAGTTGTTTATACGGACAACAACGAGCTCGGCATGAAGAAAAGGCACCGGGGAAAATATGGCCTCAAGGTAGAAAATAGGAGCTTGGCACTTCTTGATCCATCCACAAATTGGCTCCTAGTTTTAGATGATCGCACCGTTCTTCATACCATTGGCACCCATCTTAGGGAAGGTATTGAATTTCTTTTGGTATGATGAATCCATTTGTTTTGTTTGGTGATAGGCTGTTTGGTATAGCGTTTTGATAATAAATTCAAACATTTTTATTTATTAAATTAGATAAAATTATGCCAATTATTAGTTTTAAATTATTAACAATTAGGTTTAAACTATTAAACTAAACAATCTCTTAAATTAATTATGTTTAGTATGGTAATTTTTATTATTTTATTGTAGCTTGGATTATCTAAGGTGGCAAAACCTTCGCAATTTGCATCATATAACCCAACTAAATCCCAAAAGGATAACCAACTACCTATTGGTTCAAATACAATCAGTTCGATTCTCCTCAAACGAAGTTTTAAGTTCAAGTTTTGTAAATAAAGAAATATGTAATGGGAGAAATTTTCCTTAGGAGGTTTAACATGACTCGATTTCAGATTAATTGGGACTCAATATGGCTACCGAATATCAGGAAGTTAGTACCAAAAAACATCCCAAAAGGTTAAAATATCAAAATACTACAAATATCTTAACATAAAAATACCAAAATAGTCCCTTAATTTTAACTTTAATAAAATTCAACTATCAAACGGTACTCTTAATAAACTTTGCTTTTCAAGAAAAAAAAAAATAGTACCACTTTAAATTTAGGTACCATTTTGTTCCTTTTATCTTTTTTGTAATTGGACTCAACAACACAAAGGTTTTTCGTAATCAGCTCTTAAATATCCTGGTTGGACGCAAGCTATGAAAGAAGAGATGAATGCCTTGTTGGAGAATAAAGCTCGGGATCTTGTTACTCAGAAGTAGGGGTGTAAAAATCCACTTGACCCATTAACCTAACCCTAACTAAACTTGTAAAAATAGGTTATGGTCTACATATCTTAACTCGCAACCAGTAAATAACTCATAATATCAACCTGTACAAGTCACAGGTCGAGTTAGGGTCAATCCACAAGTTGATGGGTTAAGCCATTTGTTTTATTATTTTTTAAAAAAATATATATATTATACTTATTATTCTTAATTAATCTTCTTATTGGTAACTCTCTCCATTAATTCATTCTCTTCAAACTTGTTTCTATTACTCGATTGGTTCTAAATTTATTTTGAATGTTTACTCATCATAATTTCTTCTTCTTTTTTTACAGATTATGTGAGTTTGATCTAATAATCAAGTATCATGAATGAAATAATAATAAAACTAAAAATATTAAAGATGTAATACTAGGAAATAAACATAATATTTCAGTGAAATATATTCTTGGAAGAGCAATTTCATCATTTAAAAAAGCACTTAACTCCTTTATAATGTTTCAAGATAATTGTAAAATTAAAACTTTATTTTCCAAGAAATTTAAATATTTTAAGTTTAATATGGTTAATCAACTTACTATTATTTATAACTTTATGATTTTTGTTAAATTTAATTGTTTTTGGTTGAGACTATAAAGTACTTAATGTTAATGAATTTAAATACTTTAATTAGATTTAGATATACATAATTTTATTTTTATATAATAAAATTAATAAAAATAATTATAAAAAATAAAAATAAGATCAACCTGCGGGTTAACTTGTAACTTGCTAGGGTCGGGTTAGGGTTGGATTTTTCCAACTTGCGACCCGTTTACGACCTAACCCGTATAACCCATCACCTAAGTTGACTCAACTCAAACCCGACCCAACCCACCTGTTTGCTAGGCCTACTTGTAAGCCGCACATGAATGTAGTTGGATGCAAATTGGTTGTCAAGACTAAAATAAGATGGAAGTCTTGATCACTTAAAAGCTCATTTGGTGGCCAAAGGTTTTAATCAAGTTGAAGGTGTTGATTTCCTAAAGACATTTTCACCGGTTGTTAAACATGAAAATATTAGAACTGTACTTATGATAGCAACAGTAAAAGGTTGGGAGATTCGACAACAGGTTCAACAACTGGATGTTAAGAATGCATTCCTACATGATGTTCTTAATGAATCAATCTTCTTGGAGCAACCCCATGCTTCCAAGACAAATTACAACTAAACTACACGTGCCGAATCAAAAAGGCATTGTATGGGCCTAAACAAGCACCAAGAGCTTGGTTTGACCATCTTCATTTTTTCTTGTAGGGATTAGGATTTTTTTGTAGCATCATGGACCCCTTGCTCTTCAACAATCACTCCAACCATCACTACTAAAAATTTGACTTTTTTCAACCAATTATCTTCCAATGCAAATTGCATTGGAAAATAATACACTATTTTCCAACGTTGAGCGCTGGAAAATAAAGTTTAGTAGAAAATATCTAAAATTTACAAATAATTTTCAAGTAAGACTCATTTTCCAGCACCGAGCGCTAGAAAATAATTTAATGCCATAATTTGGTTTGGCACCTTCTACGCTAGAAAATAATGTTTTTTGGCTACTAACAGAAAAAATTTTCAAAAAAAAAAAATAACCTTTTTTTCCAGTGCAAAACATTGGAAAATGTTTAGAACCGTTAAAGTTAAATGGTAGAAATGGGATGCATGTTGTTTTCTAGTGGCAAGCACCAGAAAATAATTCAACCCAAATTGTACAAGTTAGCACTGGAAAATAAGGTAGAAATGGGGTACATGTTATTTTCCAGTGCTCCTACCCACATTCTATAGGTTGTTTTTTAGTGCTTGGCACTGGAAAATACTCCTGTTCAATTAAGGCAATTGATTCAGGTTATTTTCTAGTTCTTGGTACTGGAAAATACTCTTGTCTAATTGAGTCAAGTTATTTTCCAACACCAAGCACTGGAAAATAAGTTTATTAAGAAATTTAGGAATCAAATATTTAAATATCTTTTCAAAATATGAAATCTCGCCTATATTTTTTTCCAATGAAAATAATTTTATTTAAAGTTTAAAATCCAATGTTCAAGCGCCATTCTTTCTTTGTAAAATTTTCAAAATCCGCTTACATTATTTTCCAACGCTCAACGCTAGAAAATAATACTTATCTATATAAACTTCCAACCTTCCCTTCCTTAGCATTTTCTCCCATCTTCTTCTTTCTTCTCTTTCATTTTTCCCATCCCTTATCCGAATTCACTTTCATTTTTCTCCTCTCTTCCTTTACCCCACTCATATATTTCACTTTCTCATCTTAATCTTCCCTTTCCTCTTCCTTTTCCTTTTCCATTTCATCTTCATTTCTTCTACTTTCCTTCTTGCTTTTCTCTTGTTCTCTCCATTCCTCTTCCTTTTTGTAATATCCCAAATTTTTGGGAATATTTAAGTGTAAGTTAAGGACTTGATTGTGAGAAAAGATTGTTTTGGGGCATAATGTGAATATTCTGAAAGTTGAGGGATTTAAAGAGGGAAAATAATTGGATAAGGATTAGTTTCTTTTCTTTTTCTTTTTCCTTCTTTTCTTCCCCAGCCATTTCCCGATTCTGCTCTTCTTCTTCTCGCTGCAGCCCCCAAAATCCCCCCTCCAAGCCGCCGGCACCAGCTTTGAAAAATTGGTGAGAAAGCTTCGAATTTCTCCTTCCTTTCTTGTTCTAGAACCTGATTTGGAACCCAGAATTCTTCCCCCCCTTGCTGGAAATCCGGATCTGCTCTGTTCTTCCTTCCTCACCGCCGGCTGCTCCTGCTTTGTGGGGGTGAATTGCTTTGAATTTTCGGTAAGAACAGCTACCAATCCCTCTGTTCTTGCTTGAATTAACTTGGGTTAACCTTAATTGCTCTTGTTCCTCCAATTTTTGGGAAACCCGTGAGTTCCCTGCAGATTTGCCGCCGGCTTCTTCTTCCCCCTGCAGCTCCGGTTTTGCTTGCTGGATTCTGGTATGTGGCAGCTTCTCTAAGTCCTAATTTACCCCTTTAATTGTTGAATTTTGTCCATGGATTGGCTGCCCCTGTGATGTCCGAAAGTTTGCAAAAATTGGGGATGAATTTTGGTAGATTAAGTTATGTGTTTAAGCTTGGTTTAAGTGTAAATTAGCTTGAATTGGGTTGTTGTGATTTTGGAGTGAAATCCCGTAAGATTAGCTAGTGTTTTGGCCAATTTGTGGGAGTGGAGTTACTGTTCACGTCGGGTCACTGTTCATCGTCACTGTTCACCGGTTACTGTTCACCGGTTACTGTTCACACCCCGAGGGCCAACGATTAACGGGGATTTAAGTGATTAGTTTGTGATATAAGAACGAATTTGGAGATATTTGATCATGTGGAGATTTATGGAAATAGCATTGTGATTAGGA
>BPVZ01000288.1:74298-85691 GCA_020521535.1 Rubroshorea leprosula | reverse complement strand
TTGGGTTCCGCGAAGAACCAAGATGAACAAGAGGAAAACCCAGCATCGGGTTCCATGAGGAATCAAGATGATGAAGAGGAAGAGGATGGTGAAGATGGTGAAGAGAATGGTGAAGAAGATAAACGGTGAGATGATGATGCCGAGGATTAGGCTGAGGATGAGGAGAAAGAAGAAGATTGATGAAATGAAAGTTAATTAACTTAATTATTTTAAAATTCATTTAATTTATAAATTCATTTTTATTTGACGTGGAAAAAATTATTTAAAAAAAATTGCCACCTCATCACTTTTAGCATGATATGTTTTCCACGTAATTATTATTTGTCTAAGAATATGATTTTGTGGCATTTTAACGTGCCACCTGTCATTTAACTGACAGAAGGATCATTTTGGTACCGAAAATGAAAGTTTAAGGATAATTTTGGTACTTTTTAAAGCTGAGGGACAATTTTGGTACCAAAGTGATAAGTTGAGGGACCAAAATGGTACTTAAACCGGAAAATTACCATGCTTGTTTCGGTCAAGCATACTGACCGAAACAAGCTGGAATATCTGCACTCAAATCTTGCATGCTTGTTTCCGTCAGTATGCTTGACCGAAACAAGCTGCAAAATCTACAAAACTACAGATCTTACATGCGTGCAAAGCTAACAAAATTAAGCATACTTATTTCGGTCAGTTATACTGACCGAACTAAGCATGCAAAAATCTGCATTTTGCAGACCACACCATGGCAAAATTCCCATGCTTGTTTCGGTCAAATGGATTGACCGAAATAAGCATGGTAAATTTTTTTTTTTTGTTATTTGGGATTTTGATGACGGGGGTTTGCAAATTAGTGAGCATTTTTTCGGTCAATATTGTTGACCAAAATATGAATATTAAAAATTATTTATTAAGGTTTAACCGGGAGTGGTGGTTATTAGAGCAATTTATTCGGTCATTGTGCTTGACCGAATAAATTGCTCCATTAATTTCGGTCAAAATTCTTGACCAAGTTATGTTAGAAGGCAATTAATTTGGTTAACTGTATTGACCGAAATAAGTAGAGACCGAATTATATGGTTTTTTCCATTTGTTTCGGGCGAAATTGATTTTTGGTCAGTAAATTTGACCGAATTAATGTTTTTTCGAACAAAAAATTTGCTTGACCAAAATACTATGACCGAAATGGTCAACTTTTTAGTAGTGTGTCGAGGCCTGCAAACACAACACCAATCTCGGATCCAAGGTTTGTAAACAATATAATTTCTTACAAATTAAAATTTCAAGATAATTTAGGTTTTGTTTATTATCGTTGCAATTTTTAGATTTTATTTTGGTTTTAAAAAATTTAAAAACTCTATAATAAATCTAAGAAGTTTTATCAATTAATTAAGATTTTGTTTAATATGGTTTTGGTTTAAAAAGTTTTTATTTTGATTTTTATAAATTTTGTAGTTTTAAATAAAAAACTCATTTATTTTCTCGTACTTTTATAATACATTATTATGATTATTAAAAAAAAGGAACAAAAATACCTTTAATGCTATTAAACAAATAAATATTTTTATTTTCCTGTGTTAAAATTTGTTATTGGCAAATTTAAAAATTTTGACTTTTAGTTTTGATTTTCAGCAATTACAAAATTTATAAAAAAAGCTTAAAACTACAATCATACAAAATAAAGCCTAAGTTTTTGGTTTTGGATATTAGTTTCAAAATTTATATAGTACTCAATACTTTAAGTCCATAATTTTAATTTTTGCTTTTGATTTTTAATTACTAATTTTCATTGTTTAAATTTTAGCAACAAAGTCAAACTCTATAACTATTATTATATATTAAACAAAGCCTTATATTTTACTTATAATACTCTTAAGAAATAGGATAAGGATGAAGAGAAGATTTTAGGAGATAACAATAGGCTTAAAGCCCAACCTTCCCGAGGAGTTGAGTTTTTCTGAGAAAATTGATTAGTTAGAGTGCTAAATAGAAATTTACTTAGTTTTGTAATGAAGTTTTGTTTAAATTTTATTGAATTGTTAATTTTGTTATATTTGATAAGAAATTGACATAAGAAAAATATAGAGAATTAGTTAATGGAAAAAAGTTATTAAATGAGTTTAAATAAAGATGGAAAAAAAAGTATGGGTCAAAAGAAATAAAAGTTAAAAATATTATTATTGCCTTTTATTCATTATAATTTTAAAATAGATAAATACTAAAATATCCTTATAAATTCTGGAAGGGGACATTTTCCAAAAAAATAATAATAATAATAATAAGCCAAACACTCCCTAAAAGAAAATGAGCGACAATTCCCACCTTTTTTTGTTTTGTCTCAAAAATTACTTTGTTGATGATGAGTTGATGACTGATGAGAAATGTTTCATTTTCAAAGATTGTCCTCCATCTGTTGCCCCCTCTTGTTATGTTGTATATGCTATGTCTTTGTGCATGAATTTTTATATTTATTACTTTTAAAAAAAAAATTTAGGAATGTTGTAACTTGAAAGACATGCAATTTTAGTGTTGTCTGCACGCTTTTCCTTTTCTAGACGATGCATTACAACTTTATCCTCTTTCATAGCGGCCTCTCTCTAGTAGTTGAAATTGTAAAATGAAAATAAAAAGGGAAAGGGAAGTTGAAGGACTTGGAAAGTTGGAATAGATCAGTTGAAGGTTACCGGAGAATGTAGGATACATAAATAGGGGGAGACCATATTCACATTGCCAATGTCGTTTTGCGATATACTAAGTCGGTGTTGCTATGTTTTCAAATAATTGCAGACTTCATTATGAGAATGTTTGTCGATTCTTTTTTTTAATTTGTATATTTTTTATTGTTTTAAAAATATATAAAATATTAATTAAGATAAATATTAAAATGTGTTGACAAAATCGTGCCACGTAGCAAAACAATTAACGGAATGCAATGGGGACATGCAGAGCACCCGTCTTCCCAGGTAACTTGGAAAAAATTAAGCTGAAGGACTTCCACCTTCGGGAAGACGATAAATACTGGTGTCCGGCTTTTCAAAATCCATTACTCATCTGTTTGCCGAATTGTGTTCATCTTTACGAAAATGGGAAGGTTAATACGGTTTTCCCAAATCCTCTGCCTTTCCTTCATGTTGTTACAGTTTCGAGTCCAAAGCTCCTCACCTTCTCAATCTTCTCTTGATTCACCGCCACATTTGTGCCGTCCCGAAGAGCGCGCTGCATTGCTTGATTTCACAAGCACTATTAATTTGGTGGAAGATTGTTTTGGTGGTCCTCGTCCTATAATACAAACTTGGAGCGAGAGTAAGACTGCTGCTTGTGGGAGGGCATCACATGCGACAAGCCGAACGGTCATGTGATTGGTCTTGATCTTAGCAGTAATTGTCTTGAAGCCAATTTAACTACAAATAGTAGTCTTTTCCGTCTTGAGAAATTGCAGAGCATCAACCTCACTTACAATTATTTTAGGTACCCCAAAATCTCATTCGGGTTCGACTGTTGGAAGAGTTTGACATATCTTAGTCTCTCACGTATGAATATTTTATTTTTTTTCTTTTATTTAAAATCTCCGTGCTTCCAAACTGTTTTCATTTTTTCTAATCTGACAAATCTTCAACCTTACAGATTCGAGATTTATGGATGGCTCTCTTTTATTTGAGATCTTCTTGCTACCGAAATTGGTTTCACTCGATCTCTCTGACAATGATTTGCTTCTTGACAACATAAAGTTTCAAATGCTTGCACATAACTTAACAAAATTAAGATTTCTTAATCTTGGTTTTGTGAATATGTCTCTGGTTGTGCCTTCTTCCTTGCTAAACTTGACTTCTTCCTTGGAGCATTTGAACCTTTACTTTTGTAGTTTGCAAGGAAACTTTCCAAGCCAAGTTTTTCAGCTTCCATCTCTCTAGCTTCTTGATTTCAGTTACAACTATGAATTAAGAGGTAATTTTCTTGGGTCAAATTGGAGTAGTCTTCTCAAGTATTTTTATCTTACAAAGACAAGCTTCTTAGGAGAGTTGCCTCATTCAATCGGAAAGCTTAAACTCCTAGAGGAATTGAATCTCAATAGCTGTCAATTTTATGGATCAATTCCTAGATCTCTTGCAAATCTTACCAAGATAACTTACCTAGATTTTGATTCCAACCTTTTGCAAGGGCAAATTCCAGATGTTTTTAGAAAAATGCACAAGCTAACTCATTTGAGCCTTCTTAATAACAGTTTTGGTGGTGAAATTCCTACATCAATCTTCAACCTCACTGATCTTACTCATTTGACACTGTCATCAAATAAGCTTATAGGGCCTCTTCCTCACTATATAAGTGGACTCTCATTTTTACAAGAGTTTCGAATGGATAATAATTTCATCAAAGGTCGTATACCATCTTGGTTGTTTTCTTTGCCTTCTTCATCCTTTTTAGACCTTCGAAACAATAGACTTACCAGACCTATTGACAATGTTGAGATGTCTAATCTCATTTTACAAGAAGTTGATTTGTCCAATAATGAGATAAGTGGTTCATTTCCCAGCTCTTTCTTTCATCTTGTGAATCTTGCTAGGGTCGACCTTTCTTCAAATAATTTAAGTGGGACCATTACACCTGAAATGCTTTCGAAGCTGGTAGACCTTCGGTATCTTGATCTTTCCAACAATAGTTTGCTGTCTGTGAACAATAATGATACCAGTGTCTACTATTCCTTCCCGAACCTTTCGTCTTTAAGATTCTCTTCTTGCAACATACTCAAGTTTCCAAGTTTCTTAAGGAAGGCAGAGAGTTTGCTACACTTGGATATTTCCAAGAACAATATTTCTGGTCAAATTCACAAATGGGAAATAGAAGGGATGTCATTGTATACCTTAAACCTTTCTTATAATTTCTTGACTGGTATAGATTCATTTGGTTTTGGAAATCTTGAAATTGTTGACCTCAGATCCAACTTACTACAAGGATCACTTCCCATTCTATCAGCAACTTGGGATTCTATGCAACAACTCTTCATTTCAGAGAATAATTTGACTGGTGAAATCCCTTCTTCTTATTGCAATTTGACTTCTCTTATAGTTCTGGACTTAGCTAATAATAATTTGGGATGAAAAATTCCATAATGTCTTGGAAACTTGAGAAATCTCTTAATCTTGGATCTGCATATGAATAAGTTTCATGGTAGAATACCAAATTCTTTTGTCAACATGAGTGAACTCACAACCCTTCAAATAAATGGTAACCAGTTGGAAGGGATACTTCCACCGTCTTTGGTTAATTGCAATTATTTGGAAATTCTAGATGTGGGGAACAACAACTTGAATGATACCTTTCCACATTGGTTAAGTGTTCTTCAATCGCTAAAAGTTCTCATCCTTCGATCTAATCAATTCATGGTAACATCAGCAATTCTATGCCTGCATTTTACTTCCCTCAATTGAGAATCATTGATGTCGCGCAGAATGATCTTGTGGGTTTCCTACCAAATAACTATTTCAAAATTTTGAAAGGTATGAGAGATGTAGCTCCAGCTGATAAAGTCAAATTCGAATACATTGGTGATTTTGAATTTTATCATGAGGATTCTGTGAAGATAGTAATGAAAGGGTCCATGGTGAAGCTTGAAAGGATCTTGAAAATTTTCACAACGATAGTTTTCTCAAGCAATCAAATTCATGGACCAATTCCTGAAGAGCTAGGAGAACTCAATTCACTTTTATTGCTAAACTTATCTCACAAAAGTCTCAATGGTCAAATCCCATCATCATTGAGGAAATCAGTAGAACTCGAGTCATTAGATCTCTCATCAAACAACCTTGAAGGCAAGATTCTTGAGCAATTGACATATCTGACATTTTTATCAATTTTGAATCTTTCACACAATGAACTTGTGGGCCACATACCTGAAGGGAAGCAGTTCAGTACTTTCTCAAATGATTCCTACATCGGAAACTCTGGGTTGTGTGGATTCCCATTGACGAAGAATTGCCACGAAGAGGAAGAACCAGAAGCACCTCCAAAATTTTATGAAGAGGATGACTCTGCAACACTCTTTGAGTGGAAGTTTGCATTGTAGGCTATGGGTGTGGACTGGTGTTGGGACTTAGTTTGGGATATATTTCCTTCACTACAAGAAAACCATGGTGGGTGGTGAAGAAAGTGGAGAAATATCAACAGAAATTAGTTGGAAGGGGCAACTGAAAGCATAAGAAGAGGAAAACGCAAAAACCCAACCAACACTCTCAGGTGAGAAAGTCTCCACAACTCTCACTATAATATTTGTGTTCTATCTAAGTTCTAACCATAAAAATAAATTATATTAATAATAGTTAAACTTAATTTTTCTACTTTTGCTTTATTTTACATAGGTGCAAGTAGGTGCAGTTGATTTCCTATTCCGGCGAGATATGGCAACAATTGCTTCTTGAGTTTGTTTCCATCTTTTTCATGTTCATTGTTGATATATAGTTGTGTTGACTTGTGTGGGAATTATGGTTATGCATGAATTTGTGTTAATTTCTTTTGGATTTCATCTATGTACTCTGCTCACAGTTGCTCATGTATTTTTCTTGATGTAGTTTGTTTCCTATGATGTTATCTCTTGGTATTTTCTTCTCTCTTCCTTTGTGTTGGTTGTCTTTGAATGGTGCGTTTTACTGAAGTACAGTGTAAAAATTCTTTAATTTTTGGACCCCCAAATATCTCCTTTCACCATATTTCTCCGATCGGTGTGGAAGCAGAGACGCATCTAATGAATCTTGGATGGCAGCTAAGTGATTTCGAGGAGGATTATTACTTAAAAGGGTTGGGTGAGGGACGATCCCAACCTCCTTTGCTCTCCAGAGGGCCACCCTTTAGCCATCGCCAAACTCAAGTCTTATTCTTTGGCTGGTGATTTGATTCATAGGCAAGTAACTTTCTATTGGTGTTTTCCTTTTGTTTTGCTAAGATATTAACTTCTGTCTTAGCGGAGAAAGTTGTAATTCTGAGGTGCATACACTATATTCATGGCTAGTCAATGTAGGTCATACCATGTAGAGTAGAGATCGTTCAATTTGATCTTATTTTGCGGACATAAATTAGAGTTATATTTATTGTTCTTTCTATGAACTCATCAATGGATATTTTTCTTACAAATGATATATCTTGCGAGCAACCTAAAATTGAGAGTCCGTGGAGCTAAGAGAGAGAGACGACCCAAGATGACATCCTCAAGAAAGGTTTATGTTATCATGGCTGAAGCAATTGCTTGTTTTGATGGCTTTGATATTCAGATACTTATTTTGCAGTGAAAGGCTAAGAGTTATTGTTGAAACTTGAAAAAAGTCTTAACTTGTTATTGTCATTGATATTAGGTTGTCTTGTGAATTATTTCTTGTGTCTGATGAGAAGCTAAAATAAAGAAAGTTGTGTCTGGTGGATATTTTTCTTTTCGTGTCGCATTCCTTAAGGAAAGACAATTCATTTATCAAGAATGTAAACTGTTCCATTAAGAAAACTATGTAACAACCTAAATTTATTGTAAGTTCTATTTATCTAACAGTCTATTTCAATAAGGTCAAGCACTTGAATTTGTTTAGCAACCTCAATTTCCTATAAGTTCTATTTGTGGCATTTCTTAATTTTTTTTGTTAGCTGTGTTGTATTACGTCCCAGACCTAGTTTCGCGCTTTTTGTTTCTCATTTTGCTCTGTGCACTCACCAAAACTATGTATTACTTTGGGTCTGGATTAACAAATAGAGATTCCTTATTGTTATGGGATTCAATTAATTATAGTCTAATGGAAATTGCGAAACTAGTTAATGTAGGTCTTATGTGTCAATTCATCCTGTATGCTATTGCTTTTTAAATTTTATTTGCCTTTTTACCTTTATGGGATTAGCACCCTTCTTTTAGTTGTCTTAATTCTTATTTGTTTTTTTCAAAGCCTTTTGAATGTTTTATTGTTTTTACTTTGACGTTTTTGGCAAATCACTGCAGAAATGGGAAAACTCACCTTGTCTCAGAGTGGTACATTGTCTACCATATCCAGTTCACTTGGCTATATATTGCTACTGTCAGACACTTGGACACTTGTTGATGCTACTGCAGAAGGTTTGTTCCGTCCGAGTCATTTTGAATATCTTTAAACTGTGGAGATGGAGCTATCTTAACTGAATAATGGATTTCCCATACTCTTTCAGGGATATAATGGAGATGTTAATCAATGAAGGTTGTTCGGGTGAAGTTCCTCTTAAACTTGAACCAACAAAGAATGACTATTCCTTCGTAAAACAAATTCTTGAGGTATATATGCATGATCTTTAAGATATGTTTAGATTGGAGAAAGAAGTCTACAGATAGAAATCAATTTTCTTTTAAATATAATATGAAAATCTGTCACCCACTGGATTTATTGACAGGGAGTTTTAGTGTGGAAATGGTACCCCACTACTTTACCCACTAAGTGCTTTTGTTATATTACTATTGCTAGTTCTAGTGCTTTTAATTAATATGTTGTGTTGTTGCAAAAATTACTGACATAATCCTTCTCTATTGGTGGAACTCGAGGTGATTCCTTATATAATTAGAGCCTGCTGCTTGCAAATTGATTCTATAGAAGTGCTTCAAATGGTCTAAAGTATTCAGTAATTATTGGGTTTATGATTTTAAAATAATAATAATAATAATTGAAGAAAAGAGTTATTCCCTGTTTCATTTTTAGTTATTCTACTTCCTCTTTTTCAGTGAATAATGGAAATTTTCTGAAGTTATTCTAGTTTTTCAATTCAGCTGCTTTCATTGTCGAGCAGTCTGTGCATTCATCATAGGAGATGATGATGTGATCTTGACTTTCAATTAGTAAGTTTGTTCTGTTTTGCAATAGTATAATATGTAGCTCATTTCATAATAGATCACAGCAAAAATTTATGCTTTTATCTTGTAACTAAAACTAAGGATTTTTGGAAGTTGAAATGTATAATTCTTTTATCAAGAATCTAAATTTTTTCTTTAAAAAAACAGAAACAATGTTAGAAGATTAAGTTCATATAGCTGATCTTTGTTTCTCTTTGTACTTAACTAACATCATAATGACATTTTGTAACAACCTCAATTTACCGTACGTGTACAAGTTATATTTGTAGTGTTTTTTATTTAATTTTTAGCTAGCTACATTTCCTCTTTTTAGTGTCCCAATGTTCTGCTTTTTCTTTCTCATTTTGTTGTGTGTACCCATTGATGCTTTTGTAAGTATGGACCTGTATTAATTGCCAGAAGTCCTTATTGTTTTAAGATACAGTTAAAGTGTAATAGAAATAGGGAATGTAATTTAGGCAGGCCTTACTTGTTTCTGTTCATGTGTTGTTTGTGTATCAGTTAATAGTTATGGTAACTGTTGCATTTTGAATTTTATATGTCATTTAGCATATGAGATTAGCATTCTCTTTTTAGTCTTCC
Source organism: Rubroshorea leprosula (assembly GCA_020521535.1). Lineage (NCBI taxonomy): Eukaryota > Viridiplantae > Streptophyta > Magnoliopsida > Malvales > Dipterocarpaceae > Rubroshorea > Rubroshorea leprosula. Next base: position 76,282 of record BPVZ01000288.1, on the reverse strand, counting down.
GAAATCTTATTTGAATGTCTTATTGATTTCATTACAGCTTCACCTTTGACATGTTTGAAGGATCCCCCTGGAAAGGAAAGGGTGAAAAACACACCATGCCACTGAGTAGCACTGCAACAACCGATTCACTTGGTCATGTATCGCTCTTAGACACTTATTAGGCACTCGTGGTGCAATTGTGGAAGGTTTGTTCTGTTCCAGTCATTTAGATTATCTTTAGAGCTGGAGCCCTCTCTTTGAACAATGGATTTCACTCACTTTTTCAGTGGTATCGTGATGCACTATCAATGGAGATGTTGCCCGGCTCAAGTTCCTCTTACCAAAACCCATAAGAGTGCCTACTGTATAAATAAGTTGTCCGCATATCATTAAGCTTGTTGTCTGTCTTCTTAATTAGCATAAGCTTGATGGTGCTACGTGTCCATGATAGAAGTTGGCTGGCTGTGATTTTGCCATATTGTGAACAGATGAAAGGGCGACCAGGCACAAGTTGTTGATAGGATGCATTAGGCACCATGGGAAAAGCTCAAGCGCAACCAAAGTGCTGCCTCATGGAGGAAGCGGTTGGTACTGGATGGACTATGGTCTGTCTTAAATAGAATTTGGATAGCTTTTGGGCTACATATGGATAAGAGTTGGCCTTGTAAGTGTGTGGATTCCTTGTGATTATCCATGTGATGGGTTTAAATTATCAATTTGAAGTCCATGGTTTATTGGTTGGCCGAGCCGAAGTGCCGAAGTGCCGAACTGCTAGGAATGGCCCAGCTTCCCTCCTGCCACCAGTCTTTAAGACCCTTGCCCCAACGAGCAAACTCTCCTGAGATTGTACTAATTTTGTAATTTTATTGTGGATGAGTTGCATATTTTAAAATTCTTCTCTTCTTAATATTGTTGGCTACGCTATTTTTGTCACTGAAATTCAATCATCAAGCGCAATGGAAGAAGCGAAGCAGATGTTGTATTGGAAGCTTCGATTCAAAATTGAATTAATTGTTAAAATAATTAAAGATGAATGAAATTTTGAGAGTTTTGACAAAATAAAATTTTATTGATATCAAATCTGTAGAGAAAGTCACACCTGAAATTTCACTAATTACAAGATGAGAGTGAAGAAGAAATCAATATAATATTCCTTTGTACACAGTAACCATCACTATAATATTTCATTTACCGATTTAAACACCAAGATTGTAAATAAAAACACAGGTAAGAATTTGTTAATACCGATAAGAAGAGAGAAGAAGAGGGTGTCGGCAACAACTGAACCATTGTACATTCATTCTACTACCTAACAGCATTCTAAACCATGGCGCAAGACCACCCACGTTGAATTGAAGATGATGAAAATCACCCACGTTTGCCGATGAAAATGAAAAAAAGAAAGAAGGAAAAACCACTTACCACGATGATTTGCAATAGCCAAAACAGTGAATGAGCTTTTGGAAATTGGGTGTGGACGGGGCACCAAACTGGGTCTTAAAATGGAAGATTGCTGGCTCACTTTGTTGGCCTCAAGAATTAGGATGGAAATTGGGCTGAACGAAAAGCAGGGAATTGGATACATTAGTAACGATTTCAGCCCACTTGGTTTGGGCTTTAGAAGATATAGAATTGGGTATTTTTAGAGAGATTTTTTTGTACTCAATTTTCAATATAAGGTACTCGAGATAAGAGATTAACCATTTTGTGTGGAAATTTTTGAAGAAAAGCATTTACCTCTATCATCATAACACATAAAATAAAAGAACATGACGAACAGTACATGTATTAGGTTATTCAAAATTAGTTTTCTTACGAGGAAATTGCCTCCTAGGGATTGGAAAGCATAGTAGCTGGGGAAGCAAAAATGTATCAGCGGGATTACCTTTTAAAAAAAAAGAAAAAAAGTTAATAATTGATAATTTATATTTAATGATAGATATTTATTACTATTTATAATTTAAAATATTTAATCCATTCATTTAAAACTAGTAGTCGATACTTA
>BPVZ01000286.1:6939-36370 GCA_020521535.1 Rubroshorea leprosula | reverse complement strand
AAAACACGCATACCTCGATATTAAGAATCATTTTATCATAAGAATGGTTGATCACCAATAAGCACAAACCATTTCATCTTTGGGACATCAATAAGCAAAGTCTTGCTCATACCAAGTTTGATCATCAACTCCGAGATGGAGGAAAATGAAATCCGATTGTTAAAGACTAACATTCAACAAAGAATCGTTGCGAAGACAAACCACCACTGTTCCAGATGTGACCGCATAACAAAATGAGAAAGCAAAACTAAAAGACAAACTATAGTCTCCTTGGTGATGATAACAGTGCAAAACTTTGTTTTCATTAGGAATGAGAAGGCAAAGAACTAAGAAGGCACCATTATCTCATTGAAAATCTAGGAACAAATAATGACAAGATCAAGGATGTCTAGGATCATCTCGGGCATAATGTTCAAAAGTCACCAGGTATAAAAATTATGGTTAGGCGTAATAATCTTTCACAAATGAATTTCGGGCAAAATTATTATTGGCTCGTTTTGGATGAGGTCAAGAAAAAATTATTATTCACTCTTTTTTTTTATTTAGGCTGAATATTATTCACTCATTAAAAAAACAATTATAAGTTATTTTTTACTTATGTGGTATCATTTGAATAAATGCACAGTAATTCATACATTTCATATAAGTGAAAAGAATCAATAAAAATCATGTCAAATTTTTATATTTTCAATTAATTAAAGTTATTAACAAATCATTTTCATATAAAATTAAGATGACATTGAGAAGACTGAAGTTAAGATCATTTAAGCTAACCTTAATATTGATCATTCTTCTACGTACTAAAGTAAGGGATAGATAAGAATAGATACCACCTCTTCAAAGAAAAAATTTTTTTTTTCTCTTAAATCTTAATATTATCAATTAAGACTAGTTCCCCAAATTATTAATAATGGAATAGTTAATCTCAACCTCTTAACAAAGTTTTTCAATTTTACATTGATTTTGATAATTTAGACAAGGAATAGTACTAGTCCTCCAATCAAACGAGAGCTAATAGCTAAAACAATTGAGGAAGACCAAAATCCCCAATTCCATCGCTCACATTTTCTTGATTTTTCTTCCTTCCCAAACACCAGTTCTTTAGATGGATTGGATACTCTAAGCAATTCAAGAATCTAAAGAGGCACTCGACTCCCTGTCCGTCCGATTCCTGCTAGATGCTCCGAATGACGCCTCGCTTGAGAGGTTGATGGTGAAAACGGTACACTTCTTCGTCACGCAACTTTTGACCAGGTACCGGAGAGAGTTGGGATTGAAGAAGGCAATGCCGAATAAGCTTCAGAAAGAATCGCTGTTGAAACCACCACCGTATCGGCTCAAGCTTCTCCGGCCATCTTTGAGCAAAAAGCGTAAGAAAAGATGAAAGATCTCAAGGAAAAGATCAACGAAATTATTAGCTACATATACAGCACAGCCATCGCAGCATATCAATTAAGACCTGGATTCTAGGAAGCAATTACAGAAAGCAATTAATTAGCAATTGCATTATACCGTTAGAATATTGTATATATATACTGTACAAATTCAGCAAATCAAATAGGAAAAAGGCAATATTTTTCTATAGAAATGGATGCTGATCTCCACATGCTTCTGGAGTATGTCACCGGTGCGGTTTTTGACAACTATCGCCTGTGCAATTCGCTGCAGATTCGAGACGAAGATGAGTACTCTTCTTTGAAGTATGTTCAGAGCATATTTCCAGATATTGTTCAAATTCCGATCGAGTGCATATATAGGTGATTTCCTAAATGAGCAAGAGGGCCATGCTAATGGGTTCCAGACGATTTAGCAAGTTCCAATTCTGGGGATGTTGGTTGCATGTTGCCCAATTTCTTCTACAATTTCCTCTGTTTTTACCCCTGTTTTTGCTTTCATTTGGGTCTGTCCGGTACCGCATGAATTGAGGGATTCCCGGTGTGTTACCCTCAGACTGTTCTCCAAATGTTCTAGCCATGCGAAAATATGAAAATTTGGATTTCATTTCACTATCAAGCAAAACATTGCTTGCTTTGAAATCTTCATGGATGATCCTCAATCTAGAACCTTGATGTAGATAGACAAGTCCTCAAGCAATTCCACAAATAATGTGAAAATGCCTAGATCAATCTAATAGATTCCTTCTTGTTTCATCTATCAGGCAACATGTTCTTCGGATTAATGGAGTGTTCAACAAGAGTTTTTGAAAAGAGTTGCATTGAAAGATGAAAACAAATTGTGATGAATTAATGCTACTCCTACTAAGTTAATTAAACAGCCTCACAGGAATCCGAGCTTTTATTAGGCATATCTTCGTAAATCAGCATTTTATCTTCAATGCAGTATCCTAGAAGCTTTACAAGATTCCGTTGTTGAAGTTCGGCTATAAGTGCTACTTCATTTTTAAACTCAACTAATCCTTGTGTAGAGCATCTGACGAGCCTCTTCAAAGCAATTTCTTTTCCATCTGGGAGGGTACCCTAGAAGGGTGTACACTTAAATTTCATTTCTTAACAAATAAAGACTTATCATCCTCATAGTCATTTTTACTAGTGCTCTTACAGATTACCTTACATACACGCATAAAGCCATGTCCTATCGGCTTAACTCAATAATTAGTTTATTAATTATTAGTTCAATTTTATTGCAGTTTAAAAAATTTGTTTTCTTTATAAATGATCTATAAATTTTGGAAAATATTTTATAATAGTCTAACATACAAAATTTTTGTTAAATTTAATGGAAAAGTGAACTTAGAGTCAAAATAAAATAGTTCTTTAAGTTTTGAAAAATTGACACTATAATCCCAATAAAATATGACAACTCAAAGAATACTTTATAGAGATACATTAATTAGAATTTGTAATGAACTTAAGCAATTAGGTCAATTCGAAGAGAGAAACTTAATAAGTATAGAATAACAAGCTTCAAAAGCAAGTCTTGAAGGGACAATAAAAGTTAGAACAGTAACTACCAAATAAGAATAAAGAGTGAAGGAATAAAGCAATACTATTAATACACTTCTTTTAACATGAATAATGAACAAATAAACCAGACTAACACTTATTTACTTAATATATTGGGCAAAGACATAATCAATATAATGAAATCCCAGCTAGCTATCCCTCAATTCCTAAGATATAAAACTCATTTCTTTTCCTTTATAAAAATGTGAATTTAGTTTTCAATATATATGTATAATTTGTTGTGCAAAATAAAATAGAGATCAACTGCAATCTTGCAAATAAAGTGCAGAAAAATAAAAAGAAAGGGAAGAGAATATTAAGCCGTGATTTATGGTGGTTCCTCCAACCCGGAGTACGTCCACTCCCCAAGCCTCCTTGCTCGAGAGTTCAATCCACTAGAAATCTCTTGCTTACGGATGCAAGATCAAACCGGAACAAACTCTTGCTTATGGGTGCAAGATTAAACCTTGACAAGTGAATCTCAACTCACTCAACCCCTTCAAGGATTATCCCAATCCAAGAAGAATACGAAACCCTTGTAAGACAATTAACCCAAAAGCTCACAAGAAGAGAAGAAGAAGGAGATCTAGAACACTTTCAAAAACAAACCCTGTTTTTCTGTATTGTTGGAGCAGTTCGTCCTTCTTCATACATCAGATCTAATTTTTTATGTCCTTTTAATAGTTGGTTGGGAGCCTTGCAATTAAAGCCCTTTTAGCCTTTCAAAGCCACCTCACAATTGCCCCAATTAGGTTCCACCTTATTCTTCTGACTTGTCTTGGAAAGTGCTAAGACATTTAGATACCCTATGACCCATTAAGAATAAACAAATAGTTGAGCTGTCAAAATTTAACCTCCCAGAATTTTTGCTTCGAAGTTAGAAATATTGGTTTGAATCATTTTCGAAAAAAAGAAGTTCGAGATTGGTTCAAATCAAATATAATTGATTCAAACCCAGAACTCTGAACAAGGAGGATATGATTCAATTCTAATCGTGGGGAAAGATTAGAATCCTTGAATTAACTTTCCTGCACACTTAGCACAAAAATAGATTAAATTCTTTTGAATCATGGTTTTAAACCATCATCAAGATACAAAGAGAACCTAACATATAAAGGATATAATTATCATTGATAAAATTCTAGAAAAATAAATTATTAATGAAAATACCTTAAGAAGAATTAAAGAAATGAGAAAATCTCATTCTTAAGTATTTGATTTTATTAAAGAGAGAATAAATGATATCAAATATTCTAGAGATTTGAAAGAAATAAAAGAAGAATAAGGTCTTTGAAAGGCTCAAAAACTTTAATATCCCTAGTTAGAGATATAGAAATCAAAATAAATGAAATTCTTAAGATATTAAAAGTAGTCATTGAAAAATTTGCCATAAAAACTTAAGATGTGTAATAGAATAATCCCACAATTGGAAAGCAATATAAACAAGAATTTCTATAAGATCCAAACTCAACTTAAAGATCTACAAGATACTATAATATTAGTTTGTAGTATACAAAATATTATAGATAGATTTGAAGGATTTAAAATAACCTCAAAGATTTTCACAAGAAAACCTAAATTGAAGGGAATAACATTTTTTATGTTAAAAACTCAAGAAGAAAAATTGAAAGAATTGGAACAAAAATTCTTGGAAGAAGAAGATATAGAAGAATTAGATAATCTATGCAAACAAATTACGATAACTATTAAACAACTAGAAAATATGAAGATGAATACTTAAAGAGAAGGAAAGGAGGAAATTGAAGAAGAGATTGAAGAAGAAAAAGATGAGAGACAACCACCCCAATAGAATTCCCTATACAATAAGGGGTGGAATCTAACACTAGTCAAAGTTACAAAAGGAGTAGAAATAAGATACATGAAATATTATATAATAGAAAGAAATTTGAAAAATCAATCTAGACTTGAAACCTCAATTAGAGTCAAAGAACAAATTAGTAGTACCAATGGCATTTGCCTAAATCTAGACTATTTTACTAAACCAAAGAAAGTCATTAGTCACTAAGCTCAAGTCACTTGGATAGTTATAGCCAACAAAAACTAGAATGCTTTACAAGTAGTTAGATTTATTGAAGTCATCTTTAGAGAAATAGTTCATGACTGGTTTACTGGTCTAAATGAAGAAGAAAGTAATACTATTGTTAGTGAAAATCCTGCTTCAAAAGGAGTAAATAAAAACAAAGCAAATCAAGACATAATAACTAAGTTTAAATTAGCTATAAGAAAAGAATTTTTAGGAAAAAATTGGGAAGAGAATCAAGAAAAGGAAGAAGCTAGAATTGGTGGAATGGTAGTGTGGAACCTACAAAATCTAGAATTATATAATCTTTGTAAACTAGACTAATATATTTGTTTATTAAAAAAATATTATTATAAAGCTTCAAATCATGAAATGACCAAAGGTCTTAGAAAACAATTTTTTGGGAAAATCCCTAATCTTTGGGGAATAAAACTAGTAGAAACCTATAGAACTTATGTAGAAGAAAAAATTGATACATTAGAACTTAGAATTTGGTTCACTAAAACCAAAATAAATAAATGGTGTATAGAAATCTATAGTTATAACAATTTAAGAAAGAGTATAAAAGAGGAGTTATGTTGTCCCGAAAATAGTGATCCAATTAAGTTAAGATATAGTTATTCAAATTATAAGAAGAGAAACAAAAGATTTAGAATTAAAAGAAGTAATAAATAAAAGTTTAATATGAATAAATTTTCTAAAAAAAAATAAGTATTTTAAGGAAACAAAAGCACTAAAAAAATATAAAATGAATCATAAGAAATGTATATACTGCTTATATAAAGCATTGAAGTACATTATGTAAATGAATGTCTTAAAAGTTCAAAAAAATATATTAAAAATTTAAAATTTTATGAAGACGCATTAAGCAAAACAGAGATTATCTATAAAATAGATAAAATTATATATGAAGTGGAAAGTTTATCAACGAGTGCAGATTGCCTATGCTCTTTATCATCAAAACACTAGATGTGTCGTTTATTGGGCTGCACCTGTTTGCAACCCAGACAACAGTTTGCTCTGGGATACTCCTGAATCAAATTCCCAAGTAGCGACTCTTTCCAGAACTTACGAAGAACCCCAGTTCAAAGTTTCCATCTATAGAGACAAAGGTTCTGCCATCAGATTGTGGGATGAGGTGTCGATATCAATTCCGTAGGAGAAACTAGAAAAGAAAAGCATTAAGAGGGAAACAAAAAGAAATACCCCAAAAATCAGTTTGCTTAATAGCTGAGACGATCATAATCGAGCTAGCTCACCATCCGTAAACCCATTTGGACCATCCCACAAATCCGATCTTTGAAAACACCGACGCCAAAGAAGAAGATAAACAGGGGAATCTGGGCCCGAAAATAGTCTCTAGTCTGTGTACGCTTGGTTCCCGAGTAGATGGTGGATTCTGCTCATTGGATCCCTTAAACCGAGGGTGGTTTCCTTCTGTAGCGGGCGGCCCGCAGCGATCGAAACAGAGGCTCGCATTTTCGCTGTAAAAAATAATAATAATAATAATAATAATTTTTAAAGCCTTATTACAAATTCACCCCCTATTAAATAGTTTTTTCTTTAATTTATTTTTGAAATATCACTATGCATAAGGAGATAGCTCACAAATCCCTGACAAGAAAAAATTATCATATCATTCTTAAGTTAAAAAAAGATAACATACTAAGCGCATTTTAACAAACCATTCTAAGCATAAGAGATTGATGACTATCATTTGTTTTCAACTACCATTACATGTACCAGAGACAACATTCAACTAGGAAATAAGACTACTAGAAAATTGACAAATTAGTTCCCTTGATACATTTAAGTTCGAACTAAAATATCATTCAGTTAATATTAACAGCACCGCTAGGCAAGGGGGTATTCAAGTAATTGACCTTTATCTAGCCTCCAATACTGACAAGCTAAGTTCATTAGTTGAAGATGATTTAGGTTTACTGAATGAAGAACTTGTTTCGAAGGATTTCTTTTCAAAAAGGAAACCAGGTTCTTTAGGTTGTACTAGTGAGGTCTCAATCTCACTACTCAACATCAAAACCACAGATGACATATTTGGCCTATCTTCCGGGTGTTGCTGAACACATAAGAGACCAATATGGATGCACCTTAACACTTCAGATAGAGTGCAAGACTCCAATACAAATGAATCAATCAGTTCTGAAGGATTTCCCTCTTTCCACAATCTCCATGCCTAAATACATGGTAGAAACTTTCTGTCATGTTTGAGTTCAAGGAAATTAAGAAAGGAGGTCTCAAATCTTGATACTTACATGGCCAATAAGGTTAACATTGTGGTTGACATGATAAAACCCTCTATTCTTCATTCCACTTATTATTTCCAGCAACAGTATTCCGAAGCTGAAAACATCAGATTTTACAGAGAACTGCCCATCAATAGCATATTCTGGTGCCATATAACCACTGCAAAAAAATTATTTGAGACAAATTATATCAGTAGGGATTTGTAGTAAATTAGGTAGTATAGAGAGAAGACTTACTATGTTCCAACCACCCCTTTATTTTACCCTCAAATTGAGACAAATTATATCAACAGGGATTTTGTAGTAGTTAGGTAGCACAAAAAGGACTTACTAAGTTCCAACCACCCTCTTCGTGTTCCCCTCAGATTGTTCTCCTCCAAATGTTCTAGCCAAGCCAAAATCTGAAATTTTGGGGTTCATTTCACCATCAAGCAAAACATTGCTTGCTTTGAGATCTCTATGGATGATCCTCAATCGAGAATCTTGATGTAGATAGAGAAGCCCTCTAGCAATTCCACAAATAATGTAAAAACGCCTTGGCCAGTCCAATAGATTTCTTCTTGTATGGTCTGTCACATAACATGTTCTTCATATCAATGTAGTGTTTAACTAGTTTTTGATAGAGAGTTGGACAGAAATATGACGAAAATGTGTGATGAATTTATCCTACTAGTACTAATATTTGAACGGGTTTCAGTGGAATCCATACCAAAAATGAAGAAGTCCAAACTTTTATTGGGCATATATTCATAAACCAGCATTTTCTCCTCCCCCTGAATGCAGCATCCTAGAAGCTTTACGAGATTTCGATGTTGAAGTTTGGCTATAAGTGCTACTTCATTTTTAAACTCTACTAATCCTTGTTCAGAGCTTTTGGAGAGCCTCTTCACAGCAATTTCTTTTCCATCTAGCAAAGTACCCTGGGAAAGTGAACTTGTAAAGTTGATTTCTTAACAAACACTTCTTATCCTGGGAGTCTTTTTTTTTTTTTTTTAATGGGAAATAGAGAAATATATTAAGTAATAAGAAATTATAACAGAATTTCTATCTTATGATATATAGCCAAAATCAAAATAATCTAAGGACAAAATCAGAAGTATAACCTACAACTCTAATAATAGACTTAAACTATACCTATGATGGACATAGACAATAAAGTAAAGAGAACCATCTGCAATTAGGGATTGAATTTACAATCACTGTATGGACTAAATAGTGCTACTAATGGAAAAAAGGGGAGTCATTATGAGCATTAAGAACTACTGGACATCCTCACCTATTTAACCAGCTTCTTGGGAAAAGTAAGGGATTTCGACAACAAACAGTCCCCAACCCACAAGTTGCCGCCTTACTTGTTCTTAAAGAAGAACAACCAAGAAGGGTATGGGTCTTTTCCTGACAAGCACAAAGCCCCCCAGTTGCCTCCATATACTCCCATCATGTTCCCATCTTTGCCGATTCTCTTCATACCCATGCTATCAAAACTCATTAAGGGAACTAGAACCCCTTTGCTGACTTGAAAATCAAGCTTCCCACGTAGACCATAGCTAGCCTTACCAATAGCATCCCTTTCCTTCAGCAATTGGCTAGCTGGTCAAGCACTAGTGAGAACTAGATTCGTCGAATTCGACTCTCGCTAAGATCCCATCCAAGGAGATGCATCAAAGCAAGATTCTTGCTTGTTAAATAGGAGAAACCCACTTCATCGGAAAGATCAATTCTAATCGTAGCCTTCAAAAATCAACAGATGTAAACCCTAAAAAACCCAAAATGCAGCTGCCTTGTGGTCCCTTGGGTTGGAATTTCCAAAGCAAGATAGCGACCAAAGGAAGGAGGAGATCAAGAGTAAGAAGGGAGGGGTAAGAAAAAAGGGGACGAAGGAACTCCTATGCTGAAAAAAAACCGTAGAGGAAAACCCGCCATCACTGCTCTCAACCCTAGAAGTAGTGCATAAGACAAACCCTAGAGAGGCCTTAAATTAGTAAGCTAAAATTTAGTTTACAATTATCCCAAGAGTCATTTTTACTAGATCTTTGAACATTTACCTTGTATACAGAACCAAAGCCACCTTCTCCTAGCTTGTTGTGGGAAGAGAAGTCATTGGTGGCCTTGGATAATTCAGCTAATTCAAATAATGAGAGTTCCATATCTTCATTTTGCCCGTCATTGCTCGTGCCATTTCTTCTTCCTGAAATGGCAAGGAATTTAATCAGAACCCAATCATAAGAAAGAACCAATGGAAGTTGTTATCAATATTTAATGGCACAAAGATCTGTGAAGGCAAACAAACATGCCTTCTACGTTTCGACTGCCCCTGCAAATGTAATTGGTGATTACAAGAGCACCAATAGCTACAAGAATAGTACTTGCAATTATCAGTCCTGCCTTCATTTTAGTCTTGCCTTTTGTCCCTTCATGGTCTAATTCAACAAAATAAAGAACAAATATATGAATTAGAGACATAGCAAAGAAATAGTTTCACATGTTGACTGAAAATAGAACTAGTAACACCCAACATAAATAGGAATCAACATAAGGAAATATTGAATTGCCAGGGTGATTTAAAAGTAAGCCAAGACCTGAATCAGCAGCAGACACTCGAACGTATAAATCCTGTCCAGCAGCTTCGACCTTTTTAAGATCAACTAGATCACCAAACCAAATTGCACATCCTCTGTTTTCTTTGATATCCAAGGTTGTATAGGCCATACAAGAACAATTCTCTAGGCATTTAGCCCTGCACTCATTGAGGTTCATACTTCTATTCACCCAAGAATGTTCTGTATCTGGCAGTTTCAACCCTCCAAATTTGATAAATCCATCTCCTTTCTGGCAGTCTAAAGGTTTATTGCGCACACAACCCTGAAACCAGTCCTCTGAGCTGCCCTCTTGTGATTTCAACCTAAAACCTTTCAAACATTGACAAGGCGGCAGTGCTGTATTCACACACGTCCCATATGCCCCGCAAGTCCCATAGTTGTCACAGTCATCCCATGGAAACTGGTTGTACAATTTCCAGGTCCTAGCTTCTTCATTCCATATGTAGAGCTCCCCCTTAATGGAAGTTTGGTTCAAAACGAGCCTTGTGGTTACAGATTTGTTTATCAGATGATAAATGTAGTAAACCTCCTCTTTATTTGAGATGAAGTCAAACTTGAACAACGGATTGGGCTTCAAGTGGGGTGCGCCACTCATTCCAATGCCATTCCAGGGTCCTGATCGGAAATACTTTTTTGAGCCTTTCCACGTAATAAGACCGGGATAATTATAAGGCTCCATCTCATGAGTTAAGTCTCCAGGGCATGGATCATCTGGCGTCTTCCATGCTGATAGTTGGCGATTAAGACCACTCCTTAAGTCCCGTCCAAGTTTCATTTCTGGCAGCAAAGTATCTGTAGGATAGTCAAAGCTTTGCCACAAAATACTACCATTTCTATCCCTCAGAACAAGATTTCCAGAATCCAAGAGCTGAACTACTGGGTTTTGAGCTTCATTTGTTGAGTTTGATGCCCAAACAATACTCCTGCTTTTATTCAGAAGTACCAGATTGCTTGTGTTGTTTATCATCAAAACACCAGATGAGTCAGTTATAGGGCTGCACCTGTTTGCAACCCAAACAACATTGTGAACTGGGATATTTTTATACCAAATTCCCAAATAACGATTTTTACCAGAGCTTGCAGAATTGAAGAACCCCAATTCAAAGTTTCCATCTCTTGAAACTAAGGTTCTGCCATCACTAAGATTGTCGGATGAGGTGATGATATCAGTTCCATCTGAGAATCTAGAGAAGAAAAGAAGTACGGGGAAGATGATAAACATTAAAAATTGAATGTAAATTGGTTTGCATGCTTTCAAAAATAACAAATAGTAGCTTTATGGTGTCCAGTACACAAGTGTGTTGACTAGTATTCAAGCCTTCCCTGAATAATGAGCTGACACCAGCAGTAAACTGTTTTACTGTTGCATGATTAATTAGGCACAGCGGAATATGGAAGTTAGCATTAACTTTTAAACCAATATGATTTAATTTTTGTGTACCACTTTATACAATGTGACGATGACAAGGTACGATTCTTCTTAAATGACAGCTGCACAAGTTGAAATAACAAGATAAAACTCTACGTCAAGTCATCAAACTTATCTTAAAATTTTGATTAACTCAATAAATTTTTATTAAAGTAAATAAATCTTTAAATTAAATGATTTAATTAATTTATTTATTTTTTTATAGCAAACTTAATATTCATTTGTGCATTCTTTGAGTGGACAAAGTATTGAGATATTATTACTTACTTGGTAAATATTAACCTTATCCACACAAATAAAATGCAAACCAAAAAATTAAATTTATCTGAATCGACAAGTTCAATGAATTATTTATTTTTAAAAAAATTTAAAGACTTAATTGAAAATCTAAAATAAGTTTAACAGGGGTTTTACAAAAGAAAAAAGAAGAAGAAGAAAGAGACTTAACAAGAAAGATCACCTCATTCACAGATTTTCTTCGCAATGGGTTGCAACTTGCAACTGGCTGTGCAGGGATCGCTATGCTAGTGTCCAGTAGAAGAACGCCTCGTGAACTAGGTTCTTGGACTTGTATGCATCCTTGGCTTCTTCACATGCAACATAATTGTGGGAACCTACATTGATGTCAACAAAATTTGATGGAGAATCATGTATCCAGATTTTATCATAAATGCCAAAGGGTGTTTGGTATAGGTTCATTAATTAAAGCCACCATCTGCATCTGCAACCAATATGACATTTACTTAAAGCAGAGCAATAACGATAAAAAGGAAAAAAAGAGAGATTTCGGAGTCAAAAGTACATTTTTTGAGAACTGCACTTATTTTTTAAGACCCTGATGGTATGTTCACTAACGTGATTTTCATAAAGTTCATTTAAATATGAATTTTTAAATTTAATATTATTATTTATTTTTATAAAATAAATATATAATTAAATTTAGTCCCGCACTCGGTGGCCAAATGGCCACCCCCTTGCAAGGGACGTGCGTAGGACTATAAGGACTTGGGATCAATCCCAAGTCGCTCCCATTCCCCCTTCCCCCTTCCCCCAAGAAAAAATATTTTACACTGTTCAAAAAAAAATATAATTAAATTTATTTCAAATATATGTAATTAGATTTATGTATTTCATTATTTTAAATTTGTGTATTTAAAAAACCCTTTTAACTCCATGTATTTCAATTTTAGATTTATATATTTCAACTCTCTATTTTTCCTCAATAAACAAATTGAATATCAAATTCATTATTATTATATTAATTCAAAAAATAAATTTAAAAATACATATATTTAAAATTACGTGTTAAATATATCCCTAAAATACAAATTCAAATTTGCAAATATACGCTGAGAGAAAATGTGCTCAATAGAAAGTGCAAAAAAAATTGAAGCTTTGATGTCAAGAATGATCCATTAACACAGTTCATTTAAGAAATACCCACGTAAACAAACATAATATAAGAAGTGCACGGTTTGATCATGATCAACAACTTAACCAAGTCTAAGTCTCAATTTTTAAGTGAAGATCAAATTCATTGAAAGCATGAAACACAAAAAAAAAAAAATGACGTTGTATTTCTCAAGTTTATAAGGGTTAGAGTACCATTTGCACTCTCAATAACTTAATTTGACATTTGGTTAAAAAACAAAAATACACTGTATTACTAATATGTTACTATAGTAGCATATGAAAATAACATCAGTAACTGAATCAAATCAATGCACCAGTTAGAAACAATCCCAAAAAATTATTGAGTAAAATGGGCTGTTCAAGGTGGGCAAAATGTGGCAGAGAGTTCAGAAAATTACTGAGTAAAGCTTCTCTTTGAAGATGAAATGTATACACTTTCTTAGACTCTTGTCTTGAAGGAAAGCAAAGCATGATAGGAACGAGAAAAAAAGATTAGGACATCTTTTCAGAATGCCATATGGACCATACTTTCCAAAATGCATAGAGGCACTCCATATCCAAACATGCCAAAGAAAGGCAGCTTTGCTAAAAAGGAAAACTCACTAGGTATTAGCATTATATATCTAGCTCAAATTGATTAATAATTAAGTCTTGATAATTAGATTTCCATAATCTCTATTTTCCTATCATCATGCAGCAATAGTAATGTATGTCAAGATATACACATACAGAAAGATGAAATAAGCGTGATTGGAAATTGACCTAGTATGCCAAGGTATAACAAACAAACACACATTAACACAAAAGTTTTGTGAACGCTGAAAGCATTATTAGTATCTATAAATGCATAGAAAATCCCAACCTGCATCATTTGAATGCATCTACCACCCACCCCATGACCAGTATCAAAAATTGAAGCCATGTACTCAAGAATATCCACACTGCAATTATTTTAAGACATCATCTTCAACTGATACCTAATCATCTAAATGAGTTACATGCTAAAAAAATGTACTAAGCCCTAAGCACCCGATCACCAGATAGCCATCTCTATTAATTCCACACTTAACCAATTTCCAATCATTTTACTGTTTAACCATATAGTGGCATTAGGCCAACAAAAATACTTACAGCTTGCAAGGATTTACTAACAAGCTAATTTCACTTCAATAAGAGTACTATGACACTTCAAGTAATATAATAATGAAAATAAAGTATCATCCTATAGAGATTGTAGACTAATTAAGTACTAAAATTAATTAATTTTAATTTTATTTGAATAATTGAAATTAAATAATTAATTTTAGTAAAATAATTAACTAAACTAATTAAAAAAATAAAATTGACTTAAAGTGGCACTAAGAGTTCAAATTCTAAGACATAATTTCACCATAGTCAACCAATATAAAGGTTAGATTAATATACTTCCAATGTCTTTACTCATGTGATTGCTAGATATCCTAACCTATTCAATATACTTTCTTAAATTATGTCAAATCTATCTTGATCTATTAACCCACTATATCTCTATATGAATTTAAATATAGAAAGATGTATTATGCTCTATGAAACTTCCTAGCTTACATAAAAATTTTTTACTCCACTTATCACTAACACTGCATGAATCATGTTGCTCCATCTCTACTTTTCATTCAATTCATGGTATCTATTATCAAAATCTATTGTGCAAAATCTCCTCTCCATCTAAATTATGCTCTTTAAATCAATTGTAAAGGTAGTCAATTATTAAAAATCATTAAAAACAATAATATATACTCTACATGAAATAATAAACTTTGAAGTTATAAAAATCATGAAATTATATATTGTACATTGTAGCCTTAGACAGTTAAATTAGTTCATAATGAAATTATGAAAGAAAATCAAATATTATATAATGAATATAAGTGTGTCTAATATCATAAAATAAAATTCAAGGACAAAAAAACTAGTTTGATGAGATAAAATTCTAAGCATTGATTTTCTTTTGATGTTAAAATTCCTCATGACTGCCTTTCTCTTGTTTTCCAAAAACTCTCCAAGTCTGATTTTAAATGGGTATTTATAGAGTTTGAGAATCCTATTTAAAAATAAGTAGGACTAGTGTCGAAAATAGAATCTTTTACAACTAAAAAGTTCTTAGAGTGTTGGTACTTTTGATTATTTCATTTCACACAACACCTACTTTCCAAAGGCTTAACGTGTAGTATCAGCACCTATCAGGTGGTGTCAACACCAAACCCATGCCGAGTTCTTGGATTTTTTTGCAATTTCATCAATGGTAAAATAGCAATCTAATCCTCTACTTCTTATACAATTAGTAGTTTAGTCCTATAACTTCAAATGCATTCATTTAGGTCCTTGAAAGTGACCTTTCTTCTCACAATACAGTCCCTCAAATTTCAAAAGATATTCACTTAAGTCTAAAAACTTCTATTATCATGCATTCAAGTTCTTTTCTACACAAAGAGTGAAAATTATGTAAAATCTATTGAAAATCACACTCTATCTATCCAAATAGCAACAAAATCAAGGTTAAAATAAGAGATTAAAACATATAAAATGCATCTCATCATTTAGCATGACAAAACAAGCAAGAGCAACAAAGAATAAGTGCCCTTATATTGACAAAAAACATATATATAATACATAGGCCAAACCCCTCTTTGTACCCTACACATTTTTTCTTTTTGTGATCAACACCCTAAACTAATTTTCATCTTGATCAACATCCTCCATAATTTAACACCTGTAAAAAAACCCCAAATTACTAATAAAGTCATGGTGCAAATAAAGAATTTGACCATAAATTCAAGGCACAAATAAAGGGTTTGACCATTAGTTCTTTTTTTGAGTTTTCATGAGTTTTGGATAGTGGAAGGTGTTGACCAAAACAAAAATTAATTTAGGGTGTTGACCATGGAAAGAAAAATGTGTAGGGTGCAAATAGGGCCTTTGGCCATACTACATATATATACACACATATACACATATATAACCATAAAAAGAAGAAAACAATATCCATTGGCTCACTATCAAATCTGTGCATGAGAGTAGTTCCAAAGGTTTTTGGTAGCCCTATTAACGACTTTGTATTTGGGATCAAAATCTAAATATTCTATGCACTAAGAATCCATAAGAAAACTCATTTAAAAATACATTGTGCAATAGAAACACATAAATAACCCACTCACCTCAAAAGTACCAACAATCATCCACTCCCATCCTAATTTTGAGGGTAAAAAGAACCCAAATGAGTAGACCCCAATAACAAACCCATTTGGTTGAAACAAAGAAAGAAACAAACAAAAATAGGAGATCATAGCATATATTGAAAGTTATCTTCAACTTCAACACAAGAAACTAGATAAAGTTGCAAGGCATAAAATTACCCTTAGATTGCATTGCAGAGGCTTTTACAAATGCAATATACTACTCTACCTACTAAACCAAATTCTACAAAAGAAATTGAAGCTTTGATGCCAATTGTCAAAGGTAACCAGTACATAGTTTATATAAGAAATATGCAATGAGTTAAGCAAATATATACTACAAGAAGTGAAAGATTTTTATCAAGATCAACAACTTAATCAAGCCTCAATCTCAAACGTTTTAAAGTAAAAAATCAAATTGAATGAAAGCATGGAAAACATAAATATACTTATATACTCTATTGCTAATTTGGTTGCATTATGTAACAGAGACGCATAAATAACCCACTAACCTTCAAAAGTATTGATCATCTCTACAATGCCATCGCAGTCTATGGGGAAAAAACCTCAAATAACCCAACTAAAAAGAAAGAAAAATGAAACAAAACAGGAGATCATAGAGTTCAAAAAAAGGAATTTTTATGTTTTGTTTCAACAACCAACAGAATTGAGACAAGACAGGAGAATATGGCATCAACTAGTCTGGTTTTCCCAAGCTATTCCTAAGCATAGCTCATAAGTTGGCTAACTGTGCTTAATCGACTAACTACAAGGGCAACGTAGAAGCAATGGACTCCCACGATTTCTGATACTTGCATCTTTCACACTGGCAGTCTAGAAACAAATGAGCACCTCTTTTTTAAATATAGCTACACAAAAGGAATATGGCAGCAGCTTAGCTCTATGCTGGGTATCCCATTCGCTGACTCTTGGCAAGGTTTACACAATGGAGGGGTCAAAAACTCAGAAGGAAGTTTTTACTCAATCTGCTAACTAAGTTAGTTTGGAATGCCGTAGTCTACCACACATGGTTAGAAAGAAACAGAAGGTTTCACTAGCAGCATTTTAAAGTGGAGAGCACGATTGTTCAAGATAGTCAATTCGAGGTAAGGAACAAGATGCTGGGTTTTGGTCGGCCAAACTCTTGTCCTCTACCTATGGCTATTGCATGCAAATGGGGGCTTGAGACAGTTGTGAGACACTAACCTTTGTGCATTGTTTGTACAGTTTTATCATTTTTTGACAGCTTCCTTTTGCTTTGTAGCAGCTTATTGGCTGCTTTATTGCACAAATTGTTATACTCGATAATAAGTTTCACATTTTATCCAAAATAAATAAATAAACAGAGTTGAGGCAAAAAAAAAAAAAAAAGCAACCGAACAGAGTATGAACAAGATACCCACATGAAGTCCAAGACTATGAGGCTTAAAATAAAATACCCAAAATCAATGCAAGTGTCATGGACAACAAAACCTTTAAACCGATAAACCTTCGTCTCACCCTCCGTTGCCCGCTTGTAACCCTTCCTCCGCACGATCATTCTCTCCTCCGTCCTGACTGATACCCAAAAGTGGTTGCGGCGAAAAACATACCCTTAAAATTCACAAAAATCAAAAAAGGGCACCGATTATTGCCTTTACGAAGAACTCTACTTATTTGATTTTGAAGATCCTTGGGAGGAAATTATTTCCGCAGAAAGTTTGAAGATAACTATATCAGAAACAAGAAAATCCAAGGCAACGGTATGATAATTTCCAGGGTTTTGAGAAGAGAAAGAAATTGAATTCATTGGAAGAATAGATGGATGAAGCAAAAGAGAAACAGAGAAAAGCACGAACCGTTGCCAGCGAAGTGGAGAGTACAGAGGAGAGCACGCTGAGACTGCTTCTGATAACATGCAGCAGCCGTGAGCATGCTAAACATTGTCACCGTTATACATCTAGCCATTTTTGGTTGGCCACTTCTCAGAGAAAAAAAACTGGGAAGCCAACTGAAAATGCAATCAACTTGGTTTAGAATATTAACGGTTTTATTTTTTATAGGTAAGGTATAATATAATTAGTTATAAAATAAAATGTAATAGATTATATTTGTAATATTATTGATTATTTTAAAAAATAAGTGATTATATATATATTTTTATAAAGGTAATGGTTAGAGGTTAGTATGTTAGAGGTGTTAATAGGGGTATTAAACCGGGACTTGAAAGTGCAAACCACGGACTATCCTATGGGACAGCAAGTGACTACTAAACCACGGGACGTGGAATGCGATTATATATTAATGTAAATAGTTTTTTTTATAATTGTTTATATTTATTTTAAAAAATAAAACAAAAACTAATAAAAGTGTAATTATAATTTATTATTCTTTTTATAATTAATCATTAGAGTTTTTTATTTTGTGTCCTTTGGGTAAAAATTAAGAGTGTGATAAAAATATCATTTTATAATTAATTTACATAAAAATTAATAACAATTAATTTAAATTTAATTAATTGATTAATTTAAACTATCCACGTAACATTGATAATAAAATAAATTTTAATTTTTATTATTTTTTATATAAATTAATTTTAAAAAATATATTTATTATAGTTTTAATATATATTTCAAAGGCACATACTAGACAAACCCCTAATTATATTTTGTCTAAATTTATGTGCTAAAAAAATTCATATCCTGAGCCAAAGTAATTGAATTTTATGTCAGTTTTCTTAAATTTTTTCTTGAGAAAGTGACCAACTAAACAGGCCTTATGGCCAGGATCGGTTTTGTTTAAATTACAAAAGACTCCTTAATGAGAGACATTGACAACTGGATAATAATTGTAATAACGGTCAGATTTGAGAGTTTTATTGTAAATTTGTTCCTTTTTAAGCAATAATGGGCAGCTGGTTTAACGTTCTAAAAGCAATGCAAAAATAGGATGTATCGCACAGCCGGCGCATTGTAGTGGAAAGACCAGCCGACGGAGATGGGATGGCTTAGACGTTGTACAAGTCAGCATGCGCTATGCATGCCGCCAAGGTTGCCATTGTATTACTTTTTTATGGACAATGAAATGTTCTTTTATATAGTTTTTATGTGTTATTAAATAATAAATATATTTAATATTATAAATTTTAAATAAATAAATAAAAATAATTATTTAAATAATACTTAAAATTATATAAAAATTAATATAAAAAGATTATTACTTTCCATTTTCTCTAGGTTTCAAGAGATGAATTTTATCTTGATATGATCCAATGTGGGTTCCATCCATGGTTGCTTTTGAGGACGCGTGGAGACATCAAATCAAAGACCCTTGTTCATGGTTTATATTCTTTGAACCGTATATTAAAATTTTATACTCGGTATAAAGTATATTGATCATTCTTCTACTAAAGTAAGATGAAATTGAGAAGTTTAGAGTTAGGATTATTTAAGCTAGCCTTGATATTGATCATTCTTCTACTAAAGTAAGGGATAGATAAGGAATAGATACCACCTCTCCTTAAAGAATCTTTTTTTTTTTTTACTCTTAATCTAAATAGAAATTTTAATTGAGACTAGTTCTCCAAATTATTAATAATAGAATAGTTAATCTCAACTGCTTAATAGAGTTTTTTAGTTTTAGGTTTATTTTTTAGAAATTTTTTTTTAATTTTATGTTAATTTTAATAATTTAGATAAAAAAATACTCGTCCTTCAATCTGTCAACAATTAAAACCTAATATTATACAAACTAATGTTTTATCTCAAAGATGGAAAAACTTCTTGATATATACAAGGAGATTCAGCTTTGATGATGCACAGTTGGTTTATAATAGATTTCCAAGCAAGAGGGGCTGAGGCTAGGTATGTTGACTAGGTTAACCATATCTTGGAATCATATCAAGATACAAATATAGATGAATTCGAAGTTTGCCTTAACCTTTCACAAGATTTCTCAACAAGGAAAGTACAAGCCTACAACCATGTTTCTTCCTAATTACAATCTTGATTCTTTAATAGTTCAGTATTTGAACTCGGTGGAAGTGACTGGCAAGGTTGTTGTATACATATTATCCCATTGCCCCTTTCCTGAAGTGTTAAGTGTGACAGGCTCAAACTCACTATTACATCTAAAATTTCTTGGCTCCACCCTTAAGTTGAAATCATTGGAGGTTCTAGGCTGCAACTTGTTGAAAGATATCAAGATTTTTGCAAAATATATGGTGTCATCTGAATATTCTGGTCCAATAACAAGCATGTCATCAATTAACACTCCATCTCTAACACGGCTTCGAGTGGGGGCCAAGTTTTTTGTTAAAAATATTAATCAGCTTTCAAGCTGTCTTTTGCAATTAGAGGTGCTTGAGCTGGACTTCTTGACAATCAAGGACATTAAGGTTAGTTGGTAAATCAAGTTTGCATTATTTGTCATTATGTTTTTTCTTTATGTAATTTCTAATTAGTTAGTACATGATGTTTACAGATTTCCAGAACTTTGCTTGGACTTCTTGAGTTAAGGAATCTTAAGCAACTGGAACTGGCATTAAATCCTCGTCTTAGCAACATACTCTACTGCACTTCTCTCCTAAAATATCTCTTCAATTGCGTACACTTGTAGTAGAGGTAAATTTTCTAATTACTCATTCCTTATGAATTATGATTTTAGAATAGTGCATGTATTGTTGTTATGTAGTTTGATAATGTCTGTGCCAAAGATAATATTTGTACTAGAAAATTGGGAAATGAAAATATCATTTATTTCTTTGGCAGAAGTCACAGTCAAACAGCTCAGCCATTGATGAAAGTAAGAAGATGAAATACAAATTTGGCAAGATGGAGGAACAAGGAGAAAAACAACATAAATGCCTGAAAGTGATTGAAGTGTCTACTTATAAAGGAGGAGGGTGTAGACGCAATGCTCCTACTATGGTTACTTAGAAGGGTTGCATCACTTGAGACGTTGGTACTGTGGAGGAGGAGGAGAGCAAGAATGGTTTTGCCATCTTCATAGAATTGATTCTTGCTCATTAGTTAAAAATGACAGTCAACAAGCTGAATCAGTGTTCTCTAATCTTAGTAACCTAGGCCTAAAATTTATAGTGATATACCCTTATGAGAGGTTAAGCTAGACTATTTCAAAGTCTTAAGGAGGACAATGAAATTTTTTAATTAAAATATTAATTGGATTAATATATTCAACAAAAGGGGGTTTAACTTTAATCTTTAATGAGCACCAAAACAGTTATGGGGTTCAATTTGCTAGTTCAGAAAAAGTTGAAGGGTTAACAACAAAACACTCCAATTTAGAAACAGAAATCTAACTGTCTTTCCTTCCCGCCATTTCTTGATTTTCGAGTCGAGTTGCCACAGATTTAATCAGTTGGTTTGTTATTTTTCAATCACAAAACCAAATTTTCTCTCCTTCCCTCCGTTTCTCAGTTGGAATTTTCTTCTCTTTTCCTCTCTCCCAAACACCTACTGGAAAAGATTTCCTCCTGTTTGAGACATGGATTTGAATGCCATTTTGCAAGAAATTATCTGATTTTCTCCCGAAAACCCCCAGTTCAATCGCTCATATTTTCATTCGCCCACTTGTTCTTGATTTTTCCTCCTTCCCAAACACAAATTCCTTAGATTAGATGGATCCGGTAGAGCAAGCAAATCAAGAATCTGACGATGACGACCAATCTTTCTTTGCCCAGTTCCTGCGAGGTGCTCCAACGGAGAACGGCCCGCTTGAGAGGGTGATAGTGATGATGATACACTACTTCGTCACGCAACTGCTGACCAGGTACCGAAGTGAGTTGGGAATCAAGAAGGCTATGCTGGATGGGCTTCAGAAAGAATCGCTGTTGAAACCTCCGTGTCGGCTCGAGATTCTACCGCAATCTTTGAGCAACAAGCATAAGGAGAAGATGAACGATCTCAAGGCTGAAATTGAGGTATCGGATGCTGATCTCCAGATGCTTCTGAAGCACATCACTTATACAGTTTTTGACAACTATCACCTATGCAATTCCCTGCAGATCCTAGATGTGGATGAGTACTCTCCTTTGATGTATGTTCAGAGCATATTTCCCGAAATTGTTCAGATCCCAATTGAGTACATAGGTCATTTCCATAACGAGCAAGAGGCCCATGCTGATGGATTCCAGACAATTTAGCAAGTTCTAATTTTGGAGGTGCTGGTTGCTGCTCTGTTTCTTTCACGGTTTTCTCTATTTCTTTTTCCTGTTTTTGCTACCATTTGGGTCTGCGCTGCTCCGCACAGCACCACACAAATTGGGGGATTCCTGGACTTATCTTCGCAGTTTCAAGTTTGGTTAAGTTCAACTGCTTTGTTGAGGCCGGCCCTTTTTGGTTCTTTTCTTTTATCTACTCATTGTTTCTAATCGAATAAACGAGTTGGGCGAATGGTGTTCTAGCTGTGGGGCGTGCGTTCATAGTCTGCTGAAATTTGGAGGTGGATTCATGGATCTCTGTTTGTATATTCTGTTTTACTTCTATTTTTCATGAATCCCATCTCAAATTGTTTCTTCCACTCGATGTAAATTGCTTTCAAGTTCTTGTATCTACAGCATACTAGTGTGCTTTGTAGTCAATTCAATTTCAATACAATTTCCTGTTTGAGACCAAACTATTCTGGTTGCAAATTTCCTAAGCAATTTACAACTCTCATAAGTTTTTTTTGGCCATTTCTATGATCCAGTGTACTAAGGTTGCATTGTTGAGACTGACTCTGTATGGTTCTACTTCTCTTAAAAATTTCCCGTAATTGTTTCCATTTGGTATGCGCAAGACTTCGGCGAATGGTGCAGTATCTTTGGTGGGTACTGGAATTTGTAGGTGAATTCAGGGGTTATGTAGCAGCACCATACATAACATGAACATTAATGGTAGTTCTTTTTAGCTACTGAAATCTTCAAGTAGATTCAATCCTAGGTTAGAACACTCTCATTTTCTCTCTGGGGAGCTTAGCCATCACCTTTCTTATTCTCCACATCTGTAGATGGGAGGGGACGCTCCTTGGAGGGGTCAGTCTTAAATTCTCTTTTGGGAAGGGATAAAGCTCCCCTCAGGATGATGCAGTCAGGATGGATGTGGGTAATGTTCATGAACCAACAATGGATGATGGCAGGCAAACAAATAACTAAAGAGATTCAATTGGAGAGCAATTACCATATACCATCACAATTCATATCCATAGCAGTTACATTCATCAATCAATAACCATAATAAAACGTAGTTTTTGGCATACAGGCTTCTGAAACAGACATTAAGCAGCTAATCTTAGGGTTCAAGAGCACATGATAGGTACATAACACAAGCAGTCGGCGTGTTGAGAGAGTGCAGCGGATAAAAAAAGGTCTCAAATTCACCTCTGGCATTGAAATTCATGGGCTAAACCTTGAATTGGACATACACGTTTTATCTTTTATTCTTTTAAGTACATGGAGTGAAATTGCGGGAATTGGGGGTTAAAGTTGAAGGCGCTAAAATCTTTTGGGGCCAAAGGAAAATATGTGAAACGGTAATTAGCTCGACTTAAAAATTTTAATTCTACTTTAATAGGGTTTTATCTAAATTTTGGGAGTTTAAATTTGGGTTGGGTTCTGCTTCTGCTTTTTCTGTATCAGAGGGGACTTTCAACTGTAGAGTGGAGCATTCAAAACTTGAGAGAAACAGGGGGCGTGAGACAGAGGGGAAGAGGACTAGGAAGTTTTCTTCAAGTAAATAAAGATTGAATTTTATGCCTCTCACAGGTTTGTGCAAACTTCTTAATTCCTAACTTACGTATGCAAGGAAGCAGGTTCTGGTCTTTGGAGTATGAATTTTTTTCTCACAGTGAAGCACACCCAAACCCATCTGCTCCTTCGTTTTGCTTTTCCTTTTTAATTCTATTTATTTGATACTTTGAATTGATTTTGGTAGAGGCTCACTGTCAAGAGTTTTGTTAATTATTTTCCTCTGAGCTAGTTTAATATTCTGTGATTAGGCCTTGCAAGCTCATAAAATTAATTAAGGAATTGATATTTAATTATAGTTGCCTGTAATCCGATTCTAAGTCCGTAAAAATTACTGAACTTTAGGTTCAAAATTTTTTGTTTGATCGATAATGGGGATGTTGGACGGGAGAAAAAAAAGGAGAAATAAAATTGTTTACGGAGCCTTTGAACAAAGGCTAAACTCCTAAATTTGCCCATCAAATAAGAGGGTAGAAAATGATCCACCCCACAAAAAAGTAAGGATAAATTGATCTCCAAATTATTAATTAAGACAAGTCACTTATTATTATTATTAAACCTGTAACATAATACTTGAGTGGCAAATAGATTTTTGATATGTGATAACATCACACATTAAATATGAATTATTTGTCTTGATCGATAATTTTGAGGCATAATTTGTCTTGCTTTTTTTTGAAAGGTGGATATATTTTTGTCCTCTTATTTGAGAGGTGAATTTAGGAGTTCTACCTTGGATTTGGTTGGATGTCTGCCGATTGTAAGTTTTATGGTTATTTCTATATATTTGCGCAGTTTAGGTAGAAGGGATTCAATTGAGGTTGATAGTCAAAGGAACTAAAAAAAAACTTGTCTTCTTTAGTTGTAGTTCTCTATGTGTCTTGTTTTTATCAGGACAAAAGAGTTTGAAATCAATTGCTTTCCATCTTGATCATTGAGTGGCTTTAGCATTAAACTATGGCATGTAAGGAAATCAATTGGATTTTGTTTTGTTCATAGGTAGGGGTTAACTGTTTTTGAAAAAAAAAAAAAAAAAACCAAAAGGGTAAAAGGAAAGAGCCATGTTGATATGATATCTAACCTCATCCTTTTTTCTTTTTCTTTCTTTTATATGGTTTGCAGCCTCTTTAAAGTTGAATAGAGAATGGCCGTAACACCTTTATCCGTATATGAACCTGGAAGGACAGATTTCATTAGTAAATTGCCTGTTGAAATTCTTATTACAATTTTATCTTTCTTGGGCATGGAAGAAGCTATACGAACCAGTGTCTTATCTCGTAGGTGGAGAGACATGTGGACATATACAAGAAGACTGAGCTTTGATGATGCACAGTTGGTTTATGACAGGTTTCCAACCGAAAGGGTTGAGGCTAAGTTTGTTCATTGGGTTAACCATATCTTGGAATCACATCAAGGTACAAATATAGATGAATTTGAAGTTTGCTTTAATGTGAATGAGGGAGATTCTAAGAGTGATATTGATGGCTGGATTGCATTTTCCCTTCGAAAGAGAGTTAAAAGGTTGTATGTGGATTTTACAACCTTTCACAAGATTTCTCAACAGGGAAAGTACAAGCTTACAACCGAGTTTCTTTCTATTTACAATCTTGATTCTTTAACAGTTCTCTATTTGAATTCGGTGGAAGTGACTGGCAAGGTTGTTGAATACATTTTATCCCATTGTCCCTTTCTTGAAGTGTTAAATGTGACAGACTCAAACTCGCTATTACATCTCAAAGTTCTTGGCTCCTCCCTTAAGCTGAAGTCATTGGAGATTCTAGACTGCAACTTGTTGAAAGATATCAAGATTGCTGCAAAACATCTGGTGTCATTTGAATATTCTGGTCCAATAATTAGCATATCATTGATTAACACTCCATCTCTCACAGAGATTCGAGTAGGGGCTATGTTTTTTGTTAAAAATATTTATCAGCTTTCAGGTTGTCTTTCGCAACTGGAGGTGCTTGAGCTGGACTTCTTGACAGTCAAGGACATTAAGGTTAGTTGGTAAATCAAATTTGCTTTATTTGTCATTATATATGTTTTTTCTTTCTGTAATTTCTAATTACGTACATATTGTTTACAGATTTTTAGAACTTTGATCAGACTTCCTGTGTTAAGGAATCTCAAGCAATTGGAATTGAGGTTAAATCGTCTTAGCAACATATTCTACTGCATTTCTCTACTAAAGGTGTTTCCTCAACTACGTACCCTCATAGTGGAGGTGAATTTTCTAATTACTCATGCCTTATGAAATTATGATTTTAGAATAGTGCATGGATACTTGTTGTGTAGTTTGATAATTTTTGTACCAAAGATAATATTTGTACTAGAAAATTGAGAAATGAAAATAGCATTTATTTCTTTGGCAGATGTCACGGTCAAATAGCTCAGCCATTGATGAAAGTGAGAAGATTAAATACAAATTTGGCAAGATGGAGGAGCATGAAGAAAAACAACATAAATGCTTGAAAGTGATTGAAGTGTCTGGTTATAAAGGAGTCGAGGGTGTTGATGCTATGCTCCTGCTTTGGTTACTTAGAAGGGCTGGATCATATGATGACTTGGTGATAGCTGTGGAGGAGGAGGAGAGTAAGGACGCTTTTGCTATTTTTGCAAAATCGGTTCTTGCTCTGAAGGTTAAAAAGATAGGTCCGAAGGCTGAATTAGTGTTCTCTACTTTATCTAATTTGAAGGAATTGAGCTCAATTAGCTGATGCAACAGAGAATTAGTGGATTCGATTAGTAGTTGTGTTAAATATTCTTTTCTCTTTTGTGTGTTTTTTTTTTCCCTTTTATTTTGGGAGGCTCGGGTCCTGTTAGATTAATTATGCAAATTTGGCATGTCCATGTTAACAATGTCTTCGTTGAAATTTGTTTCACTGTGTAAATTTGCTTTCAAATTCTTGTACTGCAGTATACTGGTATGCTTTGTAGTTAATTCAATTTCAATACGATTCCTGTTTGACATCAAATTATTGTCGTTGCATGTTTCCTAAACTATTTACGACTCTATTAAGGTTTTTTACTCATTTTCTATGATCTAGTTTACTAGGGTTGCATTTAGAGCGGCTATGTTTGGTCCTGCTTCTCTTATTTTTCTTCTCTAACTGTTTCCATTTGGTATGCACAAGACTTGGTGAATGGTGTTGTATCTTTGGTTCGAGTCTTATTTGGTGGATTCCTGCGTATGTAGCAGCACAAGATATAACGTGAAAATCTACTGAATCTTCAAGTAGATTCAATTCTAGATTGGAACACTTCATTCAGAGGAGGTGAGTAATCTCCATGATGCAACAATGGATGGCAGGATAAAAATAACTAGAAGAGGTTTAATTGGAGAGCAACAACCATAAATCACCACGATGTATGTCCATAACAATTATATTCATCAACCCAGTTTTTGGCACACGGGCTTCTGAAACAGACATTGAGCAGCTAATCATAGAGCTCAAGAGCACATGGTAAGGACATATTACAAGCAGTCTCAACTGCACTTTGATTGTCATTCTTTAAGCTGCGGAAAACATGTGTAAAGATCGGATTTGGGATGCTTTGCTTCAGCATGCTCTCGACACTACATCTCTGTTGTGGTACAGATGAATGTTTTGCATGCACACGTTGCACTAGAACAAGAGCCACCACATGCGAGGACAGAGGAACCCATGTTAAGGCCAAAAACAATGAGATTAACAACCACAATGTCAGGCCCACAACCTTTGTAAAATAGAATTCCTATGATTTGTTTAACAATATTAACACAAGAAATGACAAAGAAAACACAAATAGAAAAGAGCCATCATCTAAAAGCTGGAGTTCACATAATTTTCATCGTATGAACAACAAATAAACAGTAGCAAAAAACAAACCACAAGAAACAATGAAGTTGTGCAATCAAAAATTAATTGGACCACTATCTCAACACAAAAGATGGAAGTGAAGAAAAAATGCACCTGAGCCTATGTTCATTTTTAATTAGTAAAGAAAAAGAAATGGTATTTCAAAAAAGTACCCTAAGAAGCTGGATGGAAATGGTATTCTTGCACTTGCAACTGGATGGATGTCCTAGTTTTGGGCATTGATAGTGGATTACTGACCATATCTTTCCACATTGATAATAAAATAGGCTTAAATTAAGAAACTAATTAAGCTGTAACTAATTCCATCGACCATCAAGTTTACCCCATTGAGCTCCACAAGAAATACACCTCTACAATTTTATAACTTACAGCACAGAATTAACACTTGAAATACAAAACCCAGAAAGACTACTTTCTCAGTCGTTACTCCTTACATAGGAAGATGACATCCACTGCAATTCCATCCAGAAACAGGAAGAAAAGCAACCATAAAACAACAGATCAGCCACAGAAACCACTAAACTCTTAGACATAATATTTGGAAGTGAAGCCAGAGCATGCAAAGAGACTACCTGGATGGACATGGCCTTCTTGTTGGACTCAAGCTGGCTTCCTGCAGAAACAAATTAGCACGCAAAGTCCAGATCAAGGATATGGCACAGATCTAAAAGAACCCAGATGAAAGGTAAGGAAGAAACACCCATCTAAATTTGGGGGGAATGAAATGAGAAAAAAAAAAAAAGTAGAGAGAAAAAGCCATACCCTTTACAGTTTTCTGCTTCTCCATGTGCTTCTGAAGCGCCATCATGGATTTCTGCCCATTCCCTCCTCCCATGATCATGACTAATAAAAGGGTATAAAGAAAGTATTGGACAATGAGAATTTGGATCTCTGTACTTTCCAAAGGTGGAGATCGGAGGAGGAAGAAGAGGAGCTTGAGCTTCGACGGTGTGACACACAGAGTAGGTACTCGGGATGACTGAGCGATGATATGGCACTGACTTGGACAAAAAAACACTAGTTGACTTGGACAAAAGAATACCACTAGATTTTTTTTGTCAAATATAATATATTTAAATATAAAAACAAAAAAATCTAAAAATCAAAAACCACAAATTCAGCCTTTGTGCTGTATCATCTCCTATCTTCTTCTATTCTTCTCTCACATTTTCCTTCCCTTTTATTTTCTTTTCAAATTCTTTAGTTTTTTTTCACATAATTTTTCTAAAAAAGAGATCTAGAATCTTGATTTTCCAGATTTGATTGGGAACTCTATTACATCAATGGTGCTCGCTCGCAACACCACTATGGTGATTACGCTGGTGGTAACAACTACTACTCCGGTGTGGGACACAATTTGGATCTCTTCATTCTTCTATTTCTTCCCAATTTGTTTACTATGTAATTTTATTTGTGATGCTTTGAATTAATCTTGTTGATTCTTAGTCTTGTTTGATGTTTGAGTGGATCTGTTTCCATTTCTCAATTTCAGTTTTGATTTCTATTTCAGCAGTGAGATTGTTTTGATATTTGGGTGTTTTTGGGTGAAACAAATATTTGGGTTTACTTTGAATATTTTGTGTATTAACAGAGGGAGAGAAATAACTTTTGCCGTCTTTTGGTAGCTATTCATATTCAAGCATTGTTGGGCTGCTTTGTTAGAATGAGTATTTTGCTTCCAAGTCTTTACATTTTGTTGTGATGATGATTTGGAATTTGAACATGTCGAACATTTGTCTATGATGATTTCTCTTGGTATTTAATTGACTCTGATTGTTCTTGGTATGCAAATTTTGTTAAATCCTTGCAATTTGTTTGGAAAGTGACTGGGTTTTAGCTGTTGGGAAGTGCTTTCTTCATGAATTTTAGCTCACTGGTGGGTTTTCATTGAATCTTGGACACTTTGAAGAATGAAATTTTTTT
>BPVZ01000285.1:70423-83129 GCA_020521535.1 Rubroshorea leprosula | reverse complement strand
TAATTTTTAAATTTCTTCCCATCATTTTTAGATATATAAATAAAATTTTACTTCTAAAAAAGTATTAAAATTTTTTTTCCAATCATCCAACCTTTGATGACCTAATAACTACCCCTTAGATGAATGTAGTGAATATAATGATCTGAGTTCAAATCCCAAACCCTACTCCTCTTCTCCTGCACATTTCCCCTGTAAAAAAAAAAAAATTTTGTTTTCCAACCACCTTCAATTAATATCCATAGATGCCTCTTATTGACTTCGTCATTGACGTGCCTGCACTAGCAAGTTGTCTCTATTCCTTAGCTGCCTCATTAATTATAAGAAAGAGTTAGATTGGTTATCACGTGTCCACCATTTATAATTTCCTTTTCTTATCACGTGTCCACCATTTATAATTTCTTTTTCTATCAAGCACGCAGGTATGCCACCTACTTCTTCAATCTTGATATCCTCTTATGTTTTTTGTTGAGAGTTCACAATTGCATTTACATATATTCTACGTAGGTATAGCATGGACTAAACACATTTTGCGCTCAAAAGAAGGGGTCATCAGCCAAATCATTCTTGCTAAAGTTCGTCTGTGTTTAACAGCTAGTGGCAATGAGTTCCTGAACGTCATCTGACGAAGTTTGTAAGTGTGGTTAATTATATAATTTTGGTCCTATTGCTAGAGCGTCTTTTTAATTTATTTCTGAACCTCATATGGTACATGAAAAATCATACTTGGTGATCGAAGTTCCGGTTTGAGAAGGCAGGTGGTGCTTTTTTGTCTGTCTGTGTACGTGGGACACACATGATATGAAGGTGAGAGGCTTCTCTTCGGCCCCTTGCACGGCTGATTTTTCTTTCCTATTAGGTTTATGTTTTAGTGCTTATTAATTAGGTGATTTATGGGTTTTAGTTTTCATAAATTTTATGACTTTAAATAAAAAAAAATTTTAACGTTTTATTTTTCAATATATTATCATGACTCTTAAATCCCTTCTCTCCTCTTCTTTTCTATCATTTGGATAAGTTAAAATAATTAAAAGAATTAAAAGTAAAAATTAAAGTAAAGGCTTTTGTCTGCTTTCCATTCTCTAATTTTTTGGTAACAAAATCAATTATTTGTTTCTTGTCTGATCAAATCTAATATACCCTTAGTTGTTAATGTTAAAACTCATCTTAAATGAAATTTAATTGCATATCTTTCAAAAGTTTGAGAACTATATTGTAATAAAATTGTTAAAATTAGTGACTGATTGATTAAATTTGAAGTTTGAGGTTCAAAGCGCATAAGAATTGAAAGTTAAATGACAATCTGTTGCATTTTACCGTTAAAATTTGGAGAGTTCTAATGGGTCGATAAACGGCGTTACGATGTCCCATCAATAGAGGGCTGCTGCTTGGTCCTTTCTTCAAAGTTTAGGGTATTTATGATTTGATTTAAAGTAAATGGATGATAATAACTTTTTTTTTTTAGTTGATGGATTTTTGGCGATATTAAGCTAAAAATAAATGAGTAACTTTTTTATGTTTAAAGTGATATAGAAATAATTTTTTTATATAATTTTTATAAATAATTTTTGTATATTATTAAATGAATATTTATTTGATATTATGAATTTTAAATAAATAAATAAAATTTAATTATTTAAATAACATGAAAAATTATATTAAAAATAATAAAAAAATTATCTTTTAATCATTTTTTTAAAGTGTTTATTTATTTTAGGGTCATTAATAATTACATCAGCAACTCCCGTTAGCATTTAACGTCCCATTCTCACGGAAGGCCTGTCGGTGAACAAATTAAGAAAGGTTGAGGATGGGGGAGGAAGGCTAGCTTTAAATAAAGGTTAAAGATGAAGGTGTCCCATATCATAACGGTTAGGGATGGAAAAGGAAATTTACCCAATAGTTAATTTTAGATTAAATGATAATTTTAATCCCTCAACATCATATTTTCTGCATTTTTCATTATTTAACTATTTTATATACTTTTTTAATTCTTCAACCCTAAAAATTACATATTTTCAGTTTTTTCATTAGTTAAATCCATTACCTCAATTCACGTGATATTTTTTATTTGTTTTAATGGCATGAATAATTCAACTAATAAAAGATACTTACCTATTTGAACTAAAATTAACGCATTAATAATGGGACCCACTCAATGATATTCAAAATTAATGTTTATTGATCTTAATTAAAATATAAAAGTAGGTCCCACTCTCACCTTCCTTATTTGATTAAAATTAATAAAAATTCTCAGATCCCACCTTTAATTTAACTTTTGCCCTCAAGTGAAATTATAGTCTTGCCCCCTTCATTTCTTCATTCCCAGATCAAAGATTCGTGAAGGTCGAATCCAACAAGCAACCAAATTCAAAACCATAATCGATTGTCATTTAAACCTACATTTTAATTGTCAATCACAGCTGAAGAGGAAAGAAACAAAAATCTAAATTAATTCTTAAAGTCCATGGATTTAACGGCCTTAAACAAAGCCATATGTGAACCCAAAAAATTTGGGTTTGCGAATCCTTGAAATAAATCTAAAGATTAGCCAGTAGCTTTAGAGGAAATGGAGAAGGGGAGTGAGAGAAGGAGGGGAGAAGAGTTTGAACAAAATTCAAATAGGTTACATGTAAACTCAAATCCGGGTTCATTCGAATTCAATTCATCTAGGTTCCACACGAACCTAGATCCAAGTGGGTTCATAAATCCAAATCTGCTGGGTTTCATGAAAGGGGATGTAGAGGAGAGGGGAAGAAAGAAGGAGATGGACGATCGAAGAAGGTAGAAGGAAGGGATATGAAGAAGAAGTTCGTAAGAACCCAGAATTCTGGATTTTAAAACCCATATATATGGGCTTGTACGAACCTAGATCTGGGAAGAATGAGGAAAGGAAGGGACAAAAGGGAAAGAAGGAAGAGAAAAAGAAAGAGATAGAAGAAGGTAGAAGGGAGAAAGTGCAAGAGAAAACAGAGGGAGGAGGAGGAAGAGCTAAATGATGGAGCTGAGGAGCACGAATAGAGAGAGGGAGGAGGGGATCGGGGTGAGAACATGAAGATGATAGGGGTATAAGTGTAATTTTCGAAAATGTTTTTAATATTAAAAACATGAGTTAGGTTCTAAGAATTTTTATACTTTTTATATATATGTGAAAAATTTATTATTATTAAAAGAAAATTTTAAAAATTATTATTAAAAGAAAATTTTAAAAATTATTTTTAGATATGTGAAAAAATGAGTAAAAAAAATTATGAAAAATAAAAATTTTTAAATTTTTAAATTTTACTATTTATAATCTTTTTAAGGCTAAAAATAATTTTAAAATGTAAATTTTAAAAGAAAAATTTTAATTTATAAAATATAAATAATATCAAAAAGTTAAAACACTTGAAAATTGAATCAAACATGCCCAAAATAATTGTAATGTGATGAGAAATCTGACTTTCCTTTTCTTTTCTTTTTTTTAATCACCATAAACTAATTGTATGAGATGTTATTACCGCATCATAAAAAAATGCCATATATCTTGAACGAATTTAACAACCACGGTGGTATTTAATTAACGTAAGGGTTAAAATTGTGTAATTTATAGAGTTAAGGATTAAAAATACATGTATTACATCTTTTAAAATATAAATTAAACAATTTTTTTTATTTTATAATATAAAACGGTCTAAATTTATAAAATAGTATTCTAAAAAATAAAAATAAAACAAAAGCAAAAATGTGCATTCGAAGTTGGAAGTCGGTTGCCCATTTGAACGTTTAAATGAATTGTAACGTGTCAGCAAGAGAGGAGCAAGTGTTGAAGAGAATGCTTTGCTTCTCCTTGCTTGTACCAACCTCGAACCCCTGACCTGTGGCTTAACTATTTCGCAAAATACGCCAAGCCAGCAGGCCAATGGAGAGGCTGGTGTGTTGAAGAGAATGCTTGTAAATGGGCGAGTGCCCTTGGCATTGCTCTCATGAGAAAGAGTTTGTTTTGTTGTCAGGTGTCCACCTTTTATAAATTCTTTTTCTGTTAAGGACGCTGTATGCCATCTACTTCTTCAATCTTGATATCCTCTTATGTTCTTTGTTGAGAGCTCACATGTGCATTTACATATATTCTACGTAAGAACAGACTAAACATATCTTGCGCTCAAAAGAAGGGGTCATCAGCCAAATCATTCTTACTAAAGTTCGTCTGTGTCTAACAGCTAGTGGTATGAGTTCCTGAACATCATATGACGAAGCTTGTACGTATGGTTAATTATATAGTTTTGGTCTTATTGCTAGAACATCTTTTTAATTTATTTCTGAACTTCATATAGTACATAAAAAACCATAATTAGTGAAGCTCCAGTTTGAGAATGCAGGTGGTGCTTTTTTGTCTGTCCGTGTAGAACACATGGTATGAAGGTTAGAGGCTTCTCTAGCCCTTGCACAGTTGATTTTTCTTTCCCACTAGGCTTATGTTTTATTGCTTATTATGTGATTTATGGTTTCTAGTTTTTATAAATTTTATAATTTTAAATAAAAATTTTATATGTTTTATTTTTCAATATGTTATTATGATTCTTATATTCCTTCTCTCCTCTGCTTTTCTGTCATTTGGACAAATTAAAATAACTAAAGGAATTAAAAGCAAAAAATAAAGGGCTTTTGTCTCCATTCCATTCTCTAATTTTTTTGATAACGAAATCAAGTAATTGTCTCTCCACGCAAATCAAACATACGTTAGTTGTTAATGTTAAAATTCGTTTTAAATGAAATTTAATTGCATATCTTTCAGAAGTTTGAGCACCATATTGTAATAAAATTGTTAAAATTAGGGACTGAATTGATTAAATCTGAAGTTTGAGCTTCAAAGCGCACAAGAGTTGAAAGTTAAGGGACAAGCTGCGTCTTTTACCATTAAAATTTGGAGAATTCTAGTGGGTCGGTGAACTCGTCACGATGTCCCATCAATGAAGGGATGCTGCTTTGTGCTTTCTCCTGAAGTTTAGGGATAGTTTATAACTTGTTTTAAAGTAAAAAGATAATAATAATTATTTAGGTAAAAGTTGATAGATTTTTAGTGACATTAGGTTAAAAATAAATGAGTAACTTTTTCATGTTTCCACTTTCAAGTGTTGGGCAGTGATATAGAATAATTTTTTTTTATTAATTTTTATATATAAAGTTTATAAGTTATTATATGAATATATGAATTTAATATTATCAATTTTAAATAAATAAAAAAATTAATTATTTAAATTATATTAAAAGATGATAAAATGATTTTTAAATTATTTTTTTAAAGTGTTTATTGTAGGTTCATTAATTATTACATCAGTAACTCCTGTTAGCATTTAACGTCCCATTCTCACGGAAGGCCTGTAGGCGAACAATTTAAGAAAGGTCGAGGATGGGGAGGAAGGCTAGCTTTAAATAAAGGTTAAGGATGAAGGTGTCCCATACCATAAAGGTTAGGGGTGGAAAAGGAAATTTACCTAATAGTTAATTTTAACTTGGGGATTTTCTAAGGCAAGGACAGGTTAAGTCTCATTTATTACAGCATCAGTATCTGTAATTAATGTTACATAAAATTTTATATAAGATTTAAATAAAATATAATATAAAATATAAAAATATAATATAATATAATTTTTTATCTTAAAATTTATAAAATGTTATGAGTCTGATATGAAAATTTATATAAAATTAACTAAAGATACCTTCATTAATGAGTTTTAACATGTGTTTTTAGAGCACAGATTATATAAACCTTTAACTTAAATGCCATTTTTATCTCAACAATATTAGGGTTTTGCGACTTTTTTGAATTTTTTGTTTTTCAACTATTTTATGTATTTCTTTGATCTTTTAATTCTGAAAATTATATAATTTTTGTCCCTCAACAAAGTTTGTTAACTCAATTCTCATGATATTTTTTATTTGTTTTAATGACACGGATAATACAACTAATAAATGATAAATGGACCAAAATTCATGCTAACTAGTTAATGGCAGGTTAAAAATAAGATCCACTCAATGACACTCAAAATTAATGTTTATTTATCTTAATTAAAATATAAAATTAGGTCTCAATTTCACCTACCTTATTTGATTAAAATTAATAAAAATTCTCAGACCCCACCTTTAATTTAACCTTCGCCCTCAAGTGAAATAATAGTTTTGCTCCCTTCATTTATTCATTCCTAGGATCCAACAAGCAACCTAATTCAAAATCATAATCAATTGTCATTTAAACTTACATTTTTATTGACAATCACAACTAAAGAGGAAATAAACAAAAATCTAAATTAATTCTTAAAGTCTATAGATTTAACAACTTTAAACAAACCTATATGTGAACCCAAAAAATTTTGGTTTGCAAATCCTTGAAATGAATCTAAAGATTAGTTGTTAGCTCTAGAGGAAATGGAGGAGGGGAGGGAGAGGAGGGGAGAAGAGTTTGAACAAAATTCAGATAGGTTACATACGAACTTAATTCTGGGTTCTTTTGAACCCAATTCATCTAGGTCCCATGTAAAGTTAGATCTCAAATTAGTTATATTTATGTTTTATTATAGTGATTAAATTGGGTAAATATTGAAAGATGTATTAAATCAAAATTTTGTATCAATTATTTTTTAATTTTTTATCTGGACTCTTGATATACGTATTACTTTTTATCTTGATTCCTAAGGTAAGGTTTTTTTTTTTTTTTTTTTTCATAAGCAGAGTTCTTGCCCTTAAGAAGTACAATTCATTCCTTCTAAATCAGGTTGTCTTCAACAACTTACTAAGGAAACATGAAGGCTAATCAAGTTCAACCGATTCCATCTGTAAGTATTTAGTTTTGTTTTTCCATACCTCTATCCATGAATGTTCATAAGAAGTGCAGGAACAAAGTTCTGAATTAGTATGGTTACCAAAAATTATATATGATAGTACTAGCTCACCATTTTGCACAGAGTAACGCAGGATTAGTTCCATGCATAATTGTGCCTGAGCTCCTTAAAGAAGATAATTATAAAAGGTGGTGCATTTTCATGCAACATTATTTAGTGGCTCAAGACCTTTGGGATGTTGTTTTATCAAGTGAGATGCCTGAAGAAGATCT
This sequence comes from Rubroshorea leprosula, assembly GCA_020521535.1. NCBI lineage: Eukaryota > Viridiplantae > Streptophyta > Magnoliopsida > Malvales > Dipterocarpaceae > Rubroshorea > Rubroshorea leprosula. The sequence continues at coordinate 76,042 of BPVZ01000285.1, read as the reverse complement.
TAGGGATTGGGTTAGAAAGAATGCTTTAGCTCTACATGCGATTAAGATTTCATGTGGAACAAAAAGCTTTGATAGGATTGAGGAGATGAATTCAGCCAAAGATGCGTGGAATGTATTGGCTGACTTGCATAAACAACCGAGTGAAACCAATTATGCAGGTTTAATTTCCTCCTCTTATCTGTCTAAAACATTTTCTTAATGTTTATCTTCTTTTAATGTCTCAGAAAATGTTAAATTTAGCTTTCCAACTTAAGTTAAAAATAGGTTAAACCTTCAATTTAGTCCCTCAATTATTGTATAGACTTTTGATCTGGTCCTTGAATTAAAAAATCTTTGATTTGGTTCATAATGTTTAATGCTTATCAATTTGTCCCTAAGTTGATCTTTCTATACAAAAAAAGAAAGTTGATGTGTCTTGTTATCAATGTGATATGTAGTCATTAAGAAATGATTTTCTGTCATTAAGAAATGATTTTCTGTCATTAAGTAATGGATATGTTAGTTGTTTTTTAATAGAATAACTAACTTGGAACTAAATTAGTAAACAATGGATCAAATTAAGGATTTTTTTGGTTCAAGAATTAAATCAAGAGTCTATATAATAGTTAAGGGATCGAATAGGGGTTTAACCTTACAAATAACTCTTGATTGGACCCCCAAATTAAACCAAAATTTTAGTTCAAGAAAACGTTTGTGTTTTTTTTATCAAATTGACTCATTTATTCCATCTTTGAAATGAAGAAACTTGGGAAAGGATGCTGGTCAACAATGAAAGGACAAAATTTGCGAGCATATTCAAGGACATCTGTTTTGGGAATTGGGATGCTCTAAAAGGGTTGGATGAAATTACTGAAATAATTCTTCTTGGTGGTTCCACTGTTCTCCATGTTGCAACTACTTATCGTCGTTTGGAGATTGTCCGTGAGTTGGTTAAGATAGCGAGAGAAGAGTACTTGGAAATACAAGACAACAATGGTGATACAGCCCTTTCCCTTGCTGCTTGTAATAAAGACATAGAGATAGCAAAATGCTTGGTTCAGAAGAATGTTAAATTGCTTACTATTTCGAACAAGGAAGGACACATACCACTTGTGGTGGCATGCATTAACCGCCAAAAGGAGATGGCATCCTATCTCTACTCCAAAACTGAATCTGATTTCTTACTTTCAGAAAGTAACAATCATGGAACCTTGTTCCTCAAATATTGTGCACTCAATTTTATGCTTGGTAAGAGTTGGTGGCTAGTCTTTCTTATTCTAAGCTCCAATTTGATCTTAATGCTCACCCTATAAATTTTAGGTTAAGAGAATATTTAGCAAGATTTAAAAAACATTTGTTTTAGAAGTATTATTCTTTGATCACAAATTCAAAATTTTATTAGAGAAATGTTAAAACATTATCTTTTGAGAATGAATTTTAAATAAAATTTGAAGAGTCAAACACTTTAAAATTTACTTAAAACTTTAAAGAAAATTTTAAATTTCTCTCTAATAAAATCTTAAATTTGTGAAAAAATAATAATATCTTTAAAATATATATTTCTTAAATTTTGTGAAGTTCCGTCTAAATATTGAATAGTCCTGGCTTTGATATTTTATTCGTACATGTGGGGATAACAGATGTTGGTTTGGAAGTGTACCTTCATTGTCCACGCTTCGCAGCTAGTAGAGAATCCATTACAATTTTAGAATTGTCTCGTCAGCCTTCTCTATTCCTCAGTGGAGCAGCACGGAATTTCACGGCGTTGGATATTCTATTGTATCGATGTAAGTTTTACGTCCTTAATTTTTCCTTTAGCTTTAATATTATAGATCTAAATTAATTTATGCAAGTATCGAGGAAGACAAATATACAAATACTATTAATTTATGGAGGAAGATAAATTAATTTATGGAAAGTACAAAAATAGAGTGCATTTAGTCTAGGTATAATTTCCCATATGCACATGGATTTGTAAATTGTAATATATAGCTAAGGACACTAAGGTTCCGTTTGGTATAGCGGTTTTGGGGTAACGGTTAGCGATTTTATTTAAACTGTTAAATATAAATGTTTAGTAAATTTATATATTTCGAAACCGCTACAACTAAAGTATTTGATAAAATTTTTATTTAGCGGTTTGAGACTAGCGAATAGCGGTTATGGTCCAAATTGCTAGCGGATTGAAAAAACTAGTTTATATAGCTTTTTGTATCAAACCACTAGCGGATTATAATTTTTTAATTTTATTGACAAATTTATCCATTTTAATTTTTTAATTTGTGGTCACATTTTTTAATTAATAATTATCTAATAAATTTTAGTTTTGTTTTTTTACCTTTAATAACATTAAGTGATTATAATATTTTTTTGTATATTAATTTATAATTAAAAAATATATTATCTTAAAAAACAAAATTTTTTAATCAGACAAAATGATTAATTTTTATTTAAAAATAATATAATTTTTTTAAAAAATAAAAATGAAGGTGTAATTACATTATTATAATTAATTTTATTTATTTATTTTATTATTATTATTTTATAAAATTAATAATTTTAATAATAAAAAATAAAAATATTTTGAAAAATACACTTATTTGTTTTGAAACATATCCTTATTAGTCATTTAATATTAAACAACAACTGCTAACTATTGTATAATCAAACAATTATATTTATCGAATCCGCTATTTACCATACGCTACCCACTTTCCGCTATCCGCTAACCGCCACCCGCTACCTACTACCGCTATCCGCTATCCACTACCAGCTATCCGCTACCCGTTACCCGCTACCCGCTATCCGCTATCCGCTGAATTTTAACTGCTGTACCAAACAGACCCTAATTTTCTTATTAATAAAAGTAATATATATAACTTAGAGAGAAGAAACCAGCATTGAGACTTCAGTCTTATATCTAGGAAACCCCTCTGATTTTGCAGAACCTTCACCAAACAGCTAGAAAAACGCTGTTTATACAAGCACCGTGAGATCTCTATCACGGACAAGATGGCTTTCTGATCTTTTCTTCGGTTTTTTTTTTTTTTTTGTTATAAACTACTCATTTTCTGTACATATATCATCTCGAGAGTAGAGACTTGGGACAAAATCACAAGAAATTAAAGTTTCTTTTCTGCGTTTTGGTCCTTTTTAATCTAAAAAATTTACTTACATAAAATGAATTTCATTCGTTGTTATTGAAGGTCTATCTGTTGGAAAACTGCCGTCTCCCTCTGACGACGCTGTAAGTTCAAGTAGACGTGGAATCTTCAGAAGACAATGTATGTTTTTGTTACCTACATATATTGATTCAAATGGCAGTAAACTTGCTTTTTGTTTACCGAATGGGCCGGAGTAGCTATTCCATAAATATATATTAAGCCAACATGAATGGTGTTTGTATGTTTGATATTGCAGTAGCATGGGTTAAAGTAATGGATAAAATATTGGCAGTCTTTTTCTTTCGATTCCATAGACCTGGTACGTAACGTCTTCAACTAAACCTTTCTTTATCACCATTCTTTAAGCAATTTCTCCTCATTCTGTCTTGACTTGGGTGTAGGTAAACTGAGGGGCTTATATAATCTGCAATTAACCCATAGGTATGTCCGTTTTGGTTCTGCGTCATTGGTGCAAGGAGATATCAACCTACACGGATGTGAAACAACTTGTTGAAAGTGAAGCAATCTCAATAATCTTCCAAACAATCAAGCAAGGCACTTATGAGATTGTGTACTGCATTCTTTTAGAAAACGCCGATTTAATTTGGTGCAATGACAAGCTTGCAAGAGATTTACTCTCCTCCGTAATCAAACATCATGACTATTTTCTTTTACGTTTTGTTACCAAGTTTGATGCAGGGAAGAAAGCACTTCTCTCTTTAAAAGATAAAGATGGAAACAATGCGTTGCATCTAGCAGCCAAGTTACCTGACTATCATTATGAGTCTGCTGGTATCGACGCAGCTTGGACCATGGCATCCGAAGAACAGTGGTTGAAGGTAGTCATAAGCTCTTACTTCATATTTCTTTTCTCTAATTAACAAGCGGCATACACTATATTTCTTACATCATTTTATTTTACAGTAAAAGATTAGAAAGAAAAAATAATAATAATCTGAGACAAGTAGCTAGCTAGAATTATGAAATTTCTTGGTGGAGTTGTAAGTTTAATTTGGAGTGATAGCTGTGCCTCAGTAGTAATCAAATAATTTGTTTTCTAGAAAAGATTTGATGTTTTCTGTTCTTTCTTTTCATTTCTTTTTTTTTCCTTTGTCTTTTCACTTTAAGTTTAGGGCTAATACTGTTATGAAATTGCAGAAGGTGAAGAGTCGCCTTCCATGCTCGTATCAAGATGAGAAAAATCTTTGTGGTGAAACTCCAGGGCAAGTTTTCTACAAGGAACACAAGGAATTGATAACAAATATGGAGGAATGGGGAAAGAAAACTGCAGAGTCTTATAGTTTGGCATCTGTTTTAATTGTTACCATTACGTTTGCAGCACTCTTTACAGTTCCTGGCGGGGTCGATGAAAAGACCGGCAAGCCCAAATTGTTGCACATAAAAGAGTCATTCGGGTTTCTAATGTGTGATGCAGTGTCCTTCATTACTGCATCAACTTCACTTTTCGGATTCCTGAGTGTACTCACACTAACTTACAGAAGAAGAGATCGTCACAGGGCTCTGTACTCTCAATTGTTGTTTGCCATTTCCACCCTCATCATTTCGATAGCAACGATGATCCTGGCCTTCATTTTTGCTCTTGCGCTGATGTTAGAAAACAAGTGGCAGGTATTACCGGCTCTTATAATATACCTCCTAGTAGTTTTTGTCGTCTGGTTGTCTGACAGCCAAGTTTCCACACTTCGAAAGCTTCATAAAATGGCGATTCAGTGACCAAAAAAAGGATACTATATTTGAGAGAAAGTATGTGGACAGCATTTGAAGAGTGTTTGATGGTGTTAAATTACTCTCTATTTATTTTTAAATTTGTAATGTTCTGCCTTTATATGTTGGAAACATTTGTTTGTGAAAATTATTGGTGTTCGGATTTGATATGTTTGATTAATTAATTAAGTATTTGTCATACATTTTAACGTGAACAATTTAGGTTTAGTAGTTGAGAATGATTTGGATTGGGAGGCGGTATTGACTACTCCCCACATCCCAAACTACTGTATTATTATTATTATTTTTTGTTTTTTAAAGTCGATATTTTTTTAGTTTGATTCTATTATTATTTTTAATTATTATCTTTATTATTAATTTTTTTTATATTTTTATTTGTTTTTTAAGAATAATATAAGTAAAGAATAAAGATATAAATTATCTTTAAAACCTTTGTTATTCATCTCTAACATATCAAGCGTTTAAAATTTAAATTTAGTTGTTTATTTTTTATTTTAAAATATCATTTAATATATTTATATTGATTTTATTTTTATTTTAAAAAAATAATTACAATTTATAAAAGTATTAAATAAAAAAATTTTAAGAATGAATCAATTGAAATATTGTTTTTAAAAAGAGTCGAAAACTAACCCTTATTTTGAGAAAGTATTGTAAGAAAACAAGTTGCATGTTGCTGTCGATAAAAGTTATATATAAAAATATTAATTTTATATTATTTTATTTAAAA
>BPVZ01000285.1:36117-56961 GCA_020521535.1 Rubroshorea leprosula | reverse complement strand
GGTCGATGTAATTTTAAAATATTTTTTTAATTTAATTTAATTTTTTAAAAATAAATTGACAAGCACTTATTTTTATATAGTTAAGAATTCATTCAATAAAGCTAGTCCATTTTAAACATCAGTTTCTCACTTAACAAATTAATTATTTCAGGAAGTTGAACGCATTGTTCCAAGATTTTATAGAGAACACAGAAATAAAAATGACGAAACTCCTTTAGAAGTGTTTGGTAGGGAACACGAGGGTTTACTTAAAGAAGCTCAAATATGGGTGAAAGAAACAGTAAATTTTGCTGCAATTATAGGCGTTCTCCTCATTGGCATTATGTTTGCAGCGGCTATTACTGTTCCTGGTGGTAATAATGACCAGGATGGCTACCCTAACTTCTCTAAAAGAGCATCCTTTGGGGAGTTCTTAACATGGGACCAACTTTCTTTCTATTTTGCAGCTCTCTCAGTCTTGTATTTTTTGCATATCCATGAGTCGGGTCTTACCAAGGAAGATTTCCTAACTGGACACTTTACTGCCAAGTTGACCTGCAGCTTCTATTTTCTATTCTGGTCCATTGGAAGCATGCTATTGAGCTTTAGAGCTTCTGTTGAACTTTTGCTTCCTGACAATTCTACTTTGCAGAGCACCATTTTCTCTGCAGTTTTCCTTGGCGGTCCATATGTCTACATTTTTCTGAAACACTTTGTCCCTCTTCGTGAGATTTTAGTTTTCAGAATTTTTTAATAGAAAATGAAGTTTCGACCCGTTTTCAGATTTTATCTTTGAACAAGTCCACTATCCTGTTTCAATATATGCGTGGTTAAGTATCATCCCTTCTGCACGTGTACTAGAACCTAAATTCCGCACGTTGCGTGGTCTTGTGTGCTTATTTTTTCTCCGGATTTGGATGTGCTCTATGCCTCTATGTTTATTGTAATATTATTAATGTTAAAGTTTGCTGTGACATAGAATTTTAATTTAAATTCAGAGGTGGTGTATCAATAATTTAATATAACTATTAATTGTTTTATGTTAGTGGGGGTTTGAACAGGGCGGAGGCAGAAATTTTTTTCGGGGGGCAAAACACTAAAATTTTTAAAGTTCAGGAGAGGCTAAATAATTTTTTATAAACTAATTGCAAGATTTTCTAAATTTCAGGGGGGGCGAGCGCCACCCTCGCACCCCCTGGCTCCGCCGCTGGGTTTGAAAAATTTAACTCTTGTTCACTTTGATTTTCATGTGTCAAAAACATAGATGCTGGAAACATAAATTTGTTTTTAACCTATTTTTTAATTGTATTTGATTTTTATTATTTAAAAAATAATAATTTAAATATATTTTAGAAGGATATTTTGAATTTATTGATTTCTAATTGTTAATATGTCATCGTCTTCTATTAAAGTTTATGTCAAGTTTGTATTTGCATTTTACTAATAAAATCAAGGGTGGAAAGGTTTTTTTCGCCTATATTTTATTTATATCATTTTCATCTTTAAATTCTTGATATCTTTACTATTTTAGATTTCTTCTAGTTTTTTTATTATTTGAATTCATAGGTAAATACAATTAAGGGCATGTTTGGTACAACATTTAAAATCCATCTAATTGTAATAATGATTAGTGAATGGTAAATGATGAATGGTGGGTAAAAAATTTATTATTATGATTAGTATTGGATAGAAAAGATTTATATTTTTAAATAAAAGTAAACCAAAATTTTAATTATTCCTTTTGATTAACAAATTTTTTAAAATTAAGTTAATATATATTTTCATGATAAATTAATATAGAATTTTAAAATATAATAATCAATTAATTTTATGTAAGAGAAAAAATTTAACCAATTAAGAAAATAAATAACTATGGGGTTTTAAAAAATTAATAATTAAAATAGATAAATTTATTAACAAAATTAAATAATTTGTATAAACAAAGAAAAACCCACTCTGAGTATATCACCATAAAAAGGAACAAAAAGGACAGCAAATATGGGCCCCGGTCGCGGGAAAGGAAAATAAGGGGGTGGGCCAGTTAAATCCAGACTGAGACTGACCTCGGGTTACCCAAGCCCATACCAGTTAGCCCATACCTAGATTGACATCTAGGTACATGAGCCCAGAACAGTAAACCCATATTAGAAAGCAAAAGTAAAAAAATGTACAGGGAAGGATATCAACTTTATATTTTTTTTATTTAAGGATAATAATTTTATTAATTTTTAAATAAGGTTGTAAATTTTTTTTATTTAAAGATACAAATTTTTAATTTTTTAAGTATTAATTAAATGATGATATTGACATGGTTAACATATTTTTTACTAAACTATTGAAAGTTAACACTTTTAAATAAAAAAATTAAAAAATAATATTTTTAAAAAAATAACATTTTTATTTAAAAATTAATAAAATTAATGTTTTTAAATAAAAAAATATAAAATTAATATTTTTATTTACACAATTACTCGCAAAAGTTACAACTTACGAATAATTGGTTGGCATCTAGGTACACGAGCCCAGAACACTAATCCCATATTAGAAAGCGGAAGTCACAATTTATAATAATTGGTTGGCCATAAAAAACTTACAATGGTTGCACAGGCCCACTAAGACCATAAAAGCAAATGTGATAAAGACATAAAGTTCAGCTAATATGGGCCGCGATCAAAGGCAAACGAAAGGTAAAACAAAACTATGAGCAAAGGGATCATCAAGTGAAGACCGACATCTTTGACGGATCTTACACGGACAATTGGAGCGCGTCTTGAAGGTTGTAAGAAATTGGCATTGCAGGAGGTTCCCAATCCAAATAAGTTGATTTCGTACGGTATTCGATCGTACCAATTTTTTGTATTGAGCAAAATGATATAATATGAATATTTGTTTCTATCAAAATTCAATTGGTTCCATCAAAATCTGATGTATCAATCAAAATTTTGAGATATCGACTAATTCACTGAAATTTCAATTTGTACACACTAGCAAATTAAAAAAAAAATTGATTCCCCTATCCCAAAACGATATTGTTTTGGGCTAGGGGCTTCTTGCAATTGCAATTTTAGCCGGTATACAAAAATTGTCCATACAAATCAATTCAAATTAAAAAAGAGTAAATTTTATTTTTGGTCCTCAAATTTAATGTTTTACATAATTTTCATTTTTTAATTTTTTTATATACTTTTTTTGTCCATTCTTCATTTTTTTTAATTCTTTTATCAATTATTTTGTTAAATTTATCTAAATATATAAATTTTTAGTCCTTTAATTTAAAGTGAATGGATGAAAAATATGCATATATTAAAAGTTGAGGGACTAAAAATGATCATTTTAAACTTATTTTCAATTTATAGAAATATGATAGTTTTTAAATATTAATATCCCTTATATTATTTTAAAATTTGATATTTAATTTATAAAAATATATATTTATAATGATAAATCCAAAACGATACGTGAAAAATTTTGATATCTGATACGTTTCGTTCAATAACAAAATCAATACGTATATCGATACGATATTGACTCCCTTGTCACAATCTGTAGTCACAAGGATAAAAGCTCCGCAAAGACTCTGAAAAAGAACCTCTACCAGGTCTACTTCAATAAAACCATTTAAAAAAAAATTAAAAACCTGTTACAAGTCTTGAAGATGCATTTTGTTCGCAAAAAATGACTTTTTAAAATTAATTTTTACATTTTTTCATGTTTTGAAAGTCTATAGAAAATAAGTTAAAAGAAAACTAGCAAAGTCAATGGAAAATCACATATTCTTTTATGTTTGGAAAGTCAATAGAGAATAAGTTAAAAGAAAATTAGTGAAGTCAATGAAAAATTACATGAAGAAAACTTATAAAATAACTTTCAAAATTTTCATTCCACAAGTCATTTTTTTGTAAAAACATGCGGATACATCTTTTGCATCTAATAGTCAAGTTACCTGACCGTGGCCTTAATAATCTCTATCTAGCTTGGGTTATGTAATACGAAATAAAGTTGTTCAAGGTTGTCAATTAACTCTCACTGCATATTTCTTTTATTTCTATAATTAAACAATTTTTTTTCTATAATAATGTTATAAAATGGCAGGAGGTTAAGAGTGTTCTTCCATGCTGGTATCTAGGAGCCAAAAATCTTTATGGTAAAACTCCAGACCAAGTTTTTTTCAGAGAACACCACAAAATGACTAAAGAAGCAAATGAATGAGCCATGGAAACTGCAAGGTCTTATGTCCTCGCAACTGCTTTAATTGTTACCGTTACATTTGCAGTACTTTTTAAAGATCTTGGAGGGAAAAATCAACACCCCGGCATCTTCAAATTATTGCACAGAAAACTGCTTTCCTGGTTTATAATATGTGATGCAATGTCCCTCTTTACTGCATCAATTTCCTTGTTGGGATTCCTGAATATACTCACATTATCCCATGGTAAAAATAATTTTCATCGAGTTCTGCCTTGGCAACTGATGTTTGCTATTTCTGCACTCATCATTTCAATAGCAACAATGGTCCTGGCCTACATTTTTGCTCTTACCATTATGTTACAAAGGAAGTCTTTGGTACGGCCTAATATTGTAATTTACATACTTGTATTTCCCATCTCCATTTTGTTTGACACGTGTCTCAACATTTCTGATTTTTATAGATTAAAGTTTAGCTCAATAATCCTGTAATGTATAAGAGATGTATAGTCAAAGGACGGGATTTGAAGCATCTTCGTTCAAAAGTATTTGTTGGTGTCAAATTACTCGTATTTTTTTAAAAAAAAATTGTAGTGTTTTACACAAAATTGTAAATACCATACCAGCATGCGTACTATTTTGTTACTCGAGTGGTACATATCGGATATTGATATTTTTTGCGTATTGTTTTAGATTTATCGCTATAAATATATATTTTTATAAATTAAATATCAAATTTTAAAATAATATAAAAGATACTAATATTTAAACTATCATATTCCTATAAATTGAAAACAAGTTTAAAATTACCATTTTTAGTTCCTTAACTTCTAATATATGTATATTTTTCATCTATTTATTTTAAGTTAAGGGATTAAAATTTTGTATATTTAGACAAATTTAATGAAGTAATTGATAGAAGAACTAAAAAATATATATTTTTCATAGTTAATGAACTAAAAAAGTATATAAAAAAATTAAAAGATGAAAATTATGTAAAACATTAAAATTGAGAACCAAAAATGAAATTTATCTTTTTTTTTTTTTAATTTGAATTGAGTGTACCAGTTAATATTTGTGTACAAATCGGTACGTCAAAATATCAGTTGATATACAAAAATTTGACTAAAATAACCAAAATTTGATTGAAACAAAATTAGATTATGTATCGTTTCGATTCAATATAAAAATCGATATATATCAACCGTATTGATCGATACGGTATGATGTTAATAACTATAGTTTTACAAACATTATGTGAAAATTTTTTAGTGTAAAAGATGCTATATAAAGTTATAAATTTTACGTGTTATAATTTTATATAGTATTATTATCGTAAAATTGTTGTAAAACTTATGTTGAAGTATTATGTATAATGAAATCCTATTTTCGTATATAGGATTTAATAACGTTTTGCTTATACCCATTGGACATTAGTCATGCTTTTGTTTTTAAAAGTAAAAATAATAAAAAAAGAAAAATAAATTGAAAAGCAGAACAGCAGCATGGCAGAGATGAAATTGCTGTCGATACCAACAACTGCTTCATGTTTGCTAAAATATATTTATTTTTTTTGTAAGTTTTTGGTTTTTATCACAGTGACGAGATTCTTCTAATTTTTCTTTTAATTTTTTGAATTGATTTTACATTGGTTAATTTCATTAGATATTTAAAATTTTAGGAATTATTGTTAAAAGTTTTGTTTTGAATTTGGGTTTTTATTGTATACTGGTAGATAAAAATCATATCATTACTGTAGTGGTAGTAGTCTAAGGTCACATAGTCCGAGGTCATGTCCCTCATTTTAGCCCGAGGTCAAGTACCTTGGGCGATCCGATCTACTTCCAACCTAGTCACCTTGACGTCAGGGAATAGCGAGCTCAGTCGAGCTCAAGTTCATCCCTCTTGCTCCTACTCTACAGTGACTCTGTACACACAGAGATCTTTTAGGGATGCCTTCTGGGATCATCGACACATATAATCTTGATTTCCCATAAAGAACAACATGTGGATGTCCCATTTGAAGGCTATAAATACCCCCCAAGGGTCCTCCTCAAAAGGTAATTGAAACTGAACTCAAACTCAACTCTTGATTCATACCTGGTAGTTCTGATTATTGCTGACTTAGGTATCGGAGTGTCTACTCCGAAGACCCACCTCGGGGCTTTGCAGGTTGACCGAAGTAAGCAGTCGAATTCAGAAGTACTTTGGAGTCCTTTTGCAACAACATTGGCGCCTTCTGTGGGAAACCGAGCTAAAAACCTTGCTAGTAGCTGCTACGATGGTTAACACATGGTCAACGCAGCATGGAAGCCCTCAACAAGGCCGAGGAAGAGGTCAATTCCTCAGTGGAAACCCTATGTCTCATACTGTGCCACCTTTTATAGCCCAGCATCAGCATGTGGAAGGAACCAGGGAGAATAACCCACACTCAACAGAGATCCCAAATGATCCTGTAGCCACCCAACTCAATGCTATGCAACAATAGTTCGGTGTCTTTCAGCTTGTGCTTGTGTAATTGCTAGCAAGAGACAACCCAAGTGACCCCCTCATCAACCTATTAAATCCGACCAACCAAGCGCCCAATCAACAGCCTCAGCAAAATGTCATTTCACCACCTCGAACTGCTGTCCCGCCTTAGAGAGAATCCCAAGGCCACTCCCACATGGCACCTCCACCTCCACAGCCGCCCCAACCAATTGCCTCAGATGTCTCCAAGAGGCTAGACAACCTAGAAATAATGGTGGCCGAGAATCAAAATCCCCAACCCTTGGCTTAGCCTAGCTCTACCCCAATCCCTACCCCCCTTAATACCAACATCATCCAAGAACCGTACCCATCTGGATTCAAGATGCCTCAGTTTGAGACGTATGATGGTACCAAGGACCCTGATGACCACTTGCACGTATTCTGCTCTGTCATGCAAGCTCAGAATGCTTTAAATGCCTTGATGTGCAAAATATTTCCCTCCACATCGCGTGGGAACGCTCAGACTTGGTACTACAGTTTCCTGTTGAACTCGATCAGTTTGTATGCTAAGCTAGTGGCATCTTTTGCAACGAAGTTCTCAAGTCGACGACTGATCAGAAAGACGACCTCCGAGCTCATATGGGTGGCTCAAAGGGAAGGTGAATCTTTGAAGAATTACATGAACAGATTAAACGATGCTGTACTAGAGATCGGCTCATTTAATCAGGCTATGGGATTAGCTGCCATAATCCAGGGTCTTAAGCACGAGACATTTCGAGACAGCCTGATAAAGCACCCTTCCACCATATTTGATGAAGCCAATGAAAGATCTTGGAAGTTCATTTAGGCAGAGGAATACGCGTTATCCGGCAAGCCAACACCAAGCAAAGAGGTCAGATCTCCAACGTGGAGAGATGAAGGGCAGAACAAGAAGAGATTCAAAACTGCACAAAACCGAGTTCCACTCCCAACTAAAGTTGACAGACCCCCCTTGACTACCCCACAACCTATAACGAAGCAAATCACTTGGACTCCATTCACACTGCCGAGTCACAGATTTTAATGCAAATCAAGAACAAAATGGAGCTTAGAAGGCCTCTACCTATGCGAAGTTCACCTGCCTCTAGGGACCATAGCAGGTATTGTGACTTCATCAAGACCACAGACACACCACCTTGGAATGCCATAGTTTGAAGTCCGAGCTCGAAGGTTTAGCTCAGAAAGGAATGTTGAATGATTACATTCCCAACAACGACCAACTCAAGTTCGTCCGAGAGTAGGGATGACCTCAAGCATCTTGGGACGCAAGCAACAGAATTGGGGTTGGATATCAGCAAGCACCACCTCCACTTCCTCCACCTTCGCGAATCATTCACATGATAATTGGGGGGTTGGAAGCCGGAGGAACGAGCTCAAAGTAGTAGAAGCTATACATGAGGGAGGTGAAACACCAAAACCGAGCTCAGAAGAGGAAATTTGATGAGGCAGACTAGAAGAACCAACCTATAACCTTCAATTTAGCTAATTTTGATGGTGTCGTCATGCCACACAATGACTCACTTGTCACCTTGGTCATTGTCAATAACTGCGAAATTCAGTGCGTCTTTATTGACATAGGAAGTGCCCCGGACATCATGTATTATCACTGCTTTCAGAGCCTTGGCCTTGACCCTGCACTTCTACAAAAGTACGATGACCCCATTTACGGATTCAATAATCAGCCAGTGCCTATGGAAAGAGTCCTCAAGCTCAATGTAGCATTCGGCTCAATCGGACGTATGTCACTCCCTCAGTTCGGTTTCTGGTAGTGAAGATAGCGTCATCTTTTAACACGTCATCGGAAGACCAATTTTGACTGAGATTTGAGTTGTTGTCTCGCAGTCCCACCTCTGCATGAAATTCCCTACCCCCATGGGAGTAGTAACTCTAATAGGCAACCAAGGGGTGGCCAAGCACTGCTACATGACCTCGATCTCCCGACCTTGAAGGGATAAGCAGGTCACACCCCTAGAGCTGGCTCAGCCTGAGATCTCAACTACACAGCAGGTAATGGGTGTTGAGCTATCAAATTATAGACCCGATGACAAGGCCAGAGCCACGCCAACAAAAGAAGTAGAAGAGGTAGAGCTTGACGCCAATGACCTCAATAGGAAAACATAGATCGAGACCAAATTAGACCCATAGAAGAGGGAAGAACTCATCAACTTCCTGAAGTCGAATAGTGATGTATTTGCCTGGACCCCGGCTGACATGCCTGGAATACCCACCTTGGTTGCAGTACACAAGTTGAGCACCAATCCTCTGAAGAAACCTGTAGCTCAGAAAAGACGCCTATTTGGGGGTGAGAGGTTGCAAGCAATCAAAAAAGAATTACAGAAGCTTTTGCAAGCAGGGTTTGTCAGAAGAGTAGACTACTGTGAATGGGTCGGCAACCTTATTTTAGTCAAGAAGTCAAACGGCAAATGGCGAATGTGCATTGATTACACCAACCTAAATGAAGCTTACCTGAAAGACTGCCATCCCTTACCAAGCATAGACAAGCTAGTAGAGGCCGCATTTGGGAACAAAAGACTTAGCCTTTTAGATCCTTACTCGGGATATCACCAGGTCCACATGGCATCCGAGAACGAGGTAAAGACCTTCTTCTACGCTGGTGATGAGATTTATTGTTATGTCATGATGCCGTTTGGACTCAAGAATGCAGGGGCTATACCAAAAAATGATGACCATTGTGTTGCGAGCTCAAATCGATAGAAATTTGGAGGTTTATGTCGACGACATAGTGGTTAAGAGCCTTAAAGCAAAAGATCACTTGACCGACCTAGAGGAGACATTTGATAATCTAAGAAGGCACAGCATAAAGTTGAACCCATCCAAGTGCGTCTTTGGAGTTGAATCTGGTAAATTCTTGGGATTCTTGGTTTCTAGAAGGGGAATAGAGGTCAATCCCCAAAAAATAAAGGCAATAGAAGAGATGAAACCACCAAAGTCAATCAAAGATGTACAACGCCTAACTGGGCGGGTGGCAACTCTGCACAAATTCATTTCAAAAGCAGCTGATAGATGCTTGCCTTTCTTCAAAGTCCTGAGGTTTGCAGCTCAAAAAGACGAAGCGGGGAAGCCCAAGAAGTTTGAATGGACCCCGGAGTGCCAAACTTCCTTTGACGAGCTCAAAGCATACCTTAGCTCACCACCCCTGCTAACCAAGGCTGAAGAGTGCGAGATACTTTACCTCTACCTCGGAATATCAGACATAGTAGTGAGCTTAGTCTTGATTAGAGAAATGGGATAGCTACAGAGGCCAATTTATTACACTAGGAAAATGCTACAAAGGGCCGAGCTGAGATACTACATAGTAGAAAAAGCAGCTCTTGCGGTCGTCACTACAGCCAGGAAGCTAAGGCCATATTTTTAAGCCCACCCCATTATTATCCTAACTGACCAACCTTTGAGACAGATTCTGCACAAGCCAGAATGTTCAGGCAGACTCATCAAATGGGCAGTGGAATTAGGAGAATTTCAGATTACATTTCAGCAAAGATCATCAGTCCGAGGTCAAGCTTTAGCAGACTTTGTAGTTGAATACACTTCTGACGAAGAAAACACCGACGTCGAAGTTGAACAATGGACTCTTTATGTGGATGGGGCGTTTAACAGTAAAGGGTCAAGGGCTGGCGTAGTTCTGATTGGACCTGAGAATTTTCGAAGTGAGCATACTCTGAAGTTCAACTTCGAAGCAACCAACAACATGGCTGAACATGAGGCCTTTCTTCTCGGACTTCGTTTAGCAGCCGAACTGAAAGTCAGATCTCTGCAGGTCTATAGTAACTCCCAACTTGTGGTCAATTAGGTAAATTCTATCTACGAAGTTGTAGACCCTGTTCTAGCCAAATGCCTGGCTATAGTTTCTAAGCTGAGGTGCCAGTTTGAGAGATTTAGACTCACAAAAGTCCCAAGGTTAGAAAATGAACATGCAGATTCTTTGTTGAGGTCAGCCTCTGATAATTCTCGAGGTGGGAGATCTGTTTATGTTGAGGTTCTTAACGAACCAAGCTTTTAGAAGCCAGAGGTATTGGAGGTTAGTATCGACTCTAAAACTTCGAGTTGGATAGACCCCATCAAGGCCTATCTTCAAGATGGAACCGTCCCAAGCGACAAACAAGAAGAAGTGAAGCTGCGAAGAAAAGCATCTAGATACACTTTGCTTGACGGTATCTTGTATAAGAGTTCCTACTCACTTCCCCTCCTTTGTTGCTTAACCTCGTATGAGGCCGAATATGCCATCCACGAGGTGCACGAGGGTGTATGTGGAAGTCATATTGGAACTCAGACTTTTGGCGCACAAAATACTTTGCTAGGGATATTACTGGCCCAACATGCAAGAAGATGCCAGGAAATATGTCCAAAAGTGCTAGAAGTATCAATTCTTTGCACACCTAACCCACCTACCAGCAAAAGAACTCACAAACTTGGTTGCACCATGGCCCTTTGCCCAACGAGGGATAGATCTACTGGGTCTTTTTGTCAAAGGTGTGGGGGGAGTGACACACCTGATGGTGGCAGTCGACTATTTCAAAAAATGGCTAGAAGCTCGACCACTGTCCAGTTTGACCTCGAGAAAAATCGAAGATTTTGTCTTTAGCTCGATCATCTATAGATACGGAATACCAAATTAGATTGTTACCGACAATGGGCCTCAATTTAATTGCACCTCCTTTAGGGACTTCTGCTCCAGTTATGAGATCAAATTACTGTTTACTTCAATTTATCATCCTTAGATTAACGAAATGGTAGAATTGGTGAACAAAGCTATTCTGGAAGGGATCAAACCGAGGTTGGACCAGCTCAAAGCTAAGTGGGTAGACAAGCTCAACAACGTCTTGTGGGCTTACTGAATTACTAGTCGGACGGCCACAGGTACGCTAATAATCTTAAATCTCTCATCCGAAGTCATAAATAATTACGTTAAATAAACTTGTGAACCACAACTCTTTTTAATGAAATAGGCAAAACGCCCTATCACTTTGCTTTTAGGACTGAAGCAGTTATTCCTGTTGAACTCGGTGTCCCGAGATTTAGAGTTAGCCATTTCGACCTAGTCCGAAATGACTTGCTACTCCGAGAAAACCTTGACCTCTTGGACAAAGTCTGCCAGCACGCTGGACTTCGCATAGTGGCATATAAACAGAAGATTGCCAGCTTTTACAATAAACGAGTCCAACCTTGAAGCTTCAAGATCGGTGACCTCATCCTCAAAAAGGCAAGACTCACCGGCTTCGAAACCCGCTTTGGCAAATTATCATGGAACTGAGAAGGTCCGTATGTAGTGGCTGAAATACCCCACCCCGGCGCTTATGTACTTTAAGATGCCGAGGGTAAAAGAGTCCCTAAAGTATGGAATGTAAACAATTTAAAGAAATTTTACTTTTAATAAAGTCTAGTCTTATCCAACTCAAACATTATGTTTTCTGAGGTTGAGGTGGGGTACTTACTTCTACCTCGGATTAAATATGTTGCATTTAATATCTTATTTTCGAAGTCGAAGTTGAGACTTCACTTCAGCCCTGATCATGATCTTATAAATTAACCCCAAGGTTACTTTGTTTTAATGAACTGTGTTTAAGTTTATTTTTGTCTTATCCAAATGTCTTGAGTCATGCATTTACCTTAAAACAGTAAAGTACAACAAATACTGTGAAGTTAAAATTTTTATTCATTCTGTTGAAAAAATACAGTATCATGTGGTTACATTAAAATTTACAAAATTGGCCAAAGGCAGTTGATCATCAGATGCTGTTGATCCACCTTTTGCTTAGTCGCATTCTCTTCGACCTTGGCAGTTACAGGAACCTCGACCTCATCTTCGTCTATGGCGACGAACTTGTACTTCAGATGTAGGGGAAGCACAGTTCATCCAGCCTCGTCTCGCTCCCAGCTAAGAGTTATGTTCAGGCGGAACTTGGCTGTTCTACTCTCCCCATCCTTCTCCACCCCAGCCTCCTGAGGTCCGAAAGTGATTTTTGTCACATCGACCTCAAGATTCTGAGCCTTTACCTTTTTCCAACAATCATTGAATGCCATCACAAGTGTAAGCATGCGGAAGAGGTCCACGATCTCTGAAAACGTAGGCTGCTCAATCGAGTTGTGCACCTCCAACTTAGTTTTCTTCTGAACCTCGACCAACTCCCCTCGCGCCTTAGCCAGCTCTTCCTCGGCTCTTCTCCTCTTCTCCACCTCTGCCTCGGTGGCCGCCTTGGCAGAAGCCAACTTCTCCCTAACTTTCTCGAGCTTCGAAGTTAGGTCATTGAAGTTCTACTTAGCCGACTGTTTTTGCTGGCTGAGCTCGTCATTTTTCTCAACCAGGTTGTTCCTTTCTTTTAAGTAGTTGTAATATTCAACTGCCAAGGCATTGATGAGATTCACCGTCTGCAAAACGAGCCAAAGTAAAAAAAAAAAACAAAAAAAGTGTTTTGAGCTTTTACCTCGAGCGCATGACGCACAACACTTGAACCCCCATGCTCATCGACCTCATGCCAGGCTCTTTTGAGATCCACATCAGAAAAAGTGGATATGATGAAGCGCTTAGTAGTAGTTTTACTTGTACTCTAGTAGAAGCTCGACTTCTGCGTGGGGATGGGGGACTTCTTCCCCTTCCCATGCGTCACCACCCCCACTTCACGCATAGATGGTTCAATCTACACTGGTGGAGGTCGAGGAACAAACTCGATTAGTGCATCGGGCTAAGGTTGTTACACCTCCTTAACCCTCATCCTCTTTTGAGCTGTAACCTCCTCAGCCCTCTTTCTTCCTTGCTCCAAGCTGGGCCCTACTTCAGCTCGACTACTTCCGCCTGGGCAAGACCTTGAAGTCCCACCCAATACCCTTTCCCCCACAGAGTGGGCAGCTAGAGCCTTTGACCTCTTCTCAGGCAGGGTCACGGTTTTCCCTCTAGACATAAGCCGATTCATTTCTTCTGCAAAATGAGGAAAAAGTCAGTAAAACTTTTATTGTGTACTTCAAACGTGCTTGAAAATAAGTAAACCGACCTCCATTCATGGAGCTCGACCCATAGACCTCTACCGCCTTTAACATCGCCGGACTAGTGAAATACATGATACCCATCAAGTCCCCACCCCTTCTCTCCAACCTCTCCACTTTATCTTGTTCCCCTGAACTGAATGAATACTAGTTGGGGTTTGACTTCTTCCTTTTCCACCTATTGAGCTCAGTCACCTTCACCTCTGACCTCCCTCACTTTGTGTCATCCACGAGGAAAAACTTGTCTTTCCATCCCTTTATAGATGAAGGACCTACGCTGAGCAAGTTCTTTCTTTCCCCCCCAGCCACCCGGGGTGTGAAATAAAATCACCCCCTCTCCTTATTGCTACCCCCTTTATTAGAAAAAAAAACCTTAAAAATATTAACCGTGGGCACAACACCTCAAGTTCGGCAATACACTAGGAACCTTAGGATTAGCAAAACTGCATTTGGGACAAGTTGCGTCATCCCTAGCTCGTACTCCACCAACAACGCCACTAACAACTCGGGCACCGGAAACCTAAGCCCAGCTATTAAGTAGTGCCCATACACTAACATGCAATGATCCCTAAGTAGAACGTGCTCCAGACTGGAATACTGCTCCACTAAATGGGAGTGGTCACTTCTGCTCCTTCACATACTATTATACCCTACCACCTCGGACACCACCTCTTCCTCCTCATTGTAGAACTTGGCCCTATCGTGATCTACCTCTAACACATTGGAAGGAATCGCCACCTCTTCCATCTCACCTCCAACCCCTTCCACTCCTCAAGCTCTCCACTTCACTCTCGTTGGTCGAGCTTAGTTCTTGCTCCCACTCTCCACCTCCAATACTCAGTGTCTTTTCTGAAGGCATCTTTCGTGACTCACTACAAGTAGGATGGGGAGAACAGTTAAGATTCTGTACTAATTCCCTCACTCCCTACTTTGATCTCAAACCTATTCCTCATGTTCTCTACCAGACTTAAGTTTGAAACCAGTTAGATTAGATTCCGAAATCAGAAGTCGAGCTCAAGAGATTGCCTGAACTTATGATGATCAAACTAAAACACTTGAGAGATCTTCTGAAAAACTGCAAGCTCAAACAACAAGGTGCTCCTGTCTCACTTCGGCAGCGCTTCGCTATAAAATCAGCAAGGTAAATTTTGAATAACTCAAGCCCGGCTATTTATACTGAAGCCTCCTTGCTCATCAACGGTCATGATCATTTAAATCCGACGGTTACAAGTGCGTCCTTTCGAATTCGGTAGTTATTCTTGACTGCGCCATTTATTACAGCACGTCACATGAGGACAGCTGTCAGCACCCCTCAAATTAATTCATAATATATTATTCCGTTTTCCTTTCCAATTCCATTTCAAGAATCGGTCCAAATTCAACTAAACCACATTAACTACTTCGTCTGTCAGTTCATACTTATGATTTTTACTTTGGCTCCGGCCGCACTGCATGACCACGTGTCATGCTTTTTACTTCGGCTCCAGCCGCACTACATGACCACGTGTTATGTTTTTTACTTCGACTCCGACTGCACTACCTGACCCGTGTCATACCTTTTACTTTGGCTCCGACCGCACTACATGGCCACGTGTCACGATTTTTACTTTGGCTCGGGCCGCACCACATGACCATGTGTCATGATTTTTACTTCGACTCCGACCACATTACACAATCTAGTCATGATTTTTCACTTCAGCCCTAGCCATTCACCTCAACCTCATGTCACCACCCTCGATAGACCATATGTTGACTCAATGCACTCCAAGAGAGGGGGTGAATTGGAGTTGGAGAATTTTCACCTCTTTGCAACCACCAAACAAAAATTAAAGAAAGAGTGGAGAAGAAGAGCTTGCACAATGATTTTATAGAGGTTCGGTCCAACCACTTGGAGCCTAGTCCTCTACCTTGGCTTCATTCACCAAGGATTTCCTCCACACTCTCCACTAACAAAAACAATGGTGGCTTAAAGGAGCCACTCAATCCTTTACAAGAAGAATGGTGTTTCTCTTAAATCTCACCCCTTTACACTTAAACCGCAAAGATCCTCTCTACAGATCACTCACTAATAGCACAAGAAGAGGATTACAAACAAAGATCTCTCAAAGATCAAAAACTCAAGTTAAAGCTCATGTAGGTAGGTAAAGATATTCAATACAATGCTCTCTAAACTTGTTCATATATGTTACCAACCATATTTATAGCTCCTTACTTGAAAATAGCCGTTTCTAGCCATTGGGGGTCATTAAATGCCTTGTAGGACGCGAAGCTCGAGTTGTAAGATTGTCAGGAGAGCCGGCTTTGTACAGCCGGCTCACCATTTTTGCAACCGGCTCTGCGAGTTTCCTGCACATTCTGTTTTCTTCCACAGCCGGCTGCAAAGCCTAGAGCCGGCTTTGGGATTCCAACTTTAAACCTATTAAATAATCTTCAAATAACTCGACCGTTGTGCATTAAATGCACCCTCACAGTCGGTTACAAAGTGGGAGCCGGCTCTGCTTCAAAGTGGGAGTCGGCTCTACTTCCATTTTTCGCGCATGCCAACACAGCTGTTGAATTTCTGGCCCATAGAGTCGGCTCAACAAAATCTGCAGCCGGCTCTCTGCACTTTTGCTTCCCAGAGCCGATTGCAATTTTGTTAAGCCGGCTCTCTGCACATATTTACCCTTTGTACCCTTTTTAATGCAATCTCATTTTGCTTACTTTGCAGTATATTGGCAATTTAACTACACACTTAAATAAATCAATTAGTCACTCAAATGTATTTTGTACTCATCAAAATCATAGGTACAACACCATACATCATGGCCTTGACCTATACCCGTCATTCCCGCTTCACCTATACCAACTACCCCCACATCCAATTCAAATCTTCATCATTCACAAGTGAATGACTTCGAGGGGGGGAATAGTGTAGTGGTAGTAGTTCGAGGTCACATAGTCAAGGGTCACGTCCCTCATTCCAGCCCGAGGTCAAGTATCTCGGGCGACCCGATCTACTTCCAACCTAGTCACCTTGACGTCAGGGAACAGCGAGCTCAATCGAGCTCGAGTTCATCCCCCTTGCTCCTACTCTACAGTGACTCCGTACACATAGAGATCTTTTAGGGAAGCCTTCTGGGAGCATCTTCACATATAATCCTGATTTCCTGTGAAGAACAACATGTGGATGTCCCCTTTGAAGGCTATAAATACCCCCCAAGGGTCCTCCTCAAAAGGTAATTGAAACCGAACTCAAGCTCAGCTCTTGATTCATACCTGGTAGCTCTGATTATTGCTGACTTAGGTATCGAAGTGTTTACCCCGATGACCCACCTCAGGGCTTTGCAAGTTGATCGAAGTAAGTAGTCGAACTCATAAGTACTTTAGAGTCCACTTGCAACTACAATTATAGTACTATTATTAAAAAATTAGACTCACTGCCATGCCCATGCCCATGCGCACCCAAATAAATGGATGGCTGAAAAGAAAAATATGCTTCTAAATGGGGTTAGAGGTGAGCATTGCGTACGAAATGTATCTGTTATTTGTAAGTATTTTATTTGTTTAGATAAATATTTATTTAAATTATAAAAGATTAAGTAAGTAACAAGTGTGAAAATAATATACCCATATGTAGGGGTGTTCGCGGTGTGATTTGGTTTGGATTTTAATATTTTTTAAACTAATCTAATTTAATAGGTTAATAAAATTTTTAAACCAATCCAATCCACTATTATATGATAACCAAACCAATCCAACTTAAATCAGATCGATGTGGTTCAGTTGGATTGATTGGTTTTTAACATTATTAAATATATAAGATAATGTAAAAATCTTTTAACATCAAATAGAAAGCATAACTATAAAACACATTAGCATGCAAATCAGTAAAAACATAATAAAAAATACAAATTATAGACGAGTTCTTATACTTCTTTATATTTGTAAAAATTGAAAAAATCTGAAAATTGAAAAAATCTGAAAATTCTTTTTGATTACATCACTAGAGGCACCAAGAACAATAAAATATGATTTCAAGTTTCTAGTATAGTGTAAATAATTTTTAAAAATTAAAATTAGTTTTTTTCTTAATGCACTAATAATTTAATCACATCTTCTAAATACTATTAAAAGTAAATAATATTTAACATGAGTATCACTAAAATTGATTAGAAGCGTTCATAATTAAAATTTAAAACTTCTAAACCAAATATCCAAGAATAGTAGAATATCAAGACTAATTTTATTATATAATTTTAAGACTTTTAGAATGATATTTATTTAAAACTTAGTTAGGAAAATCATAAGATTATTTTAAGAATAAATTATAAATTTAGGATTCTAAGAGTAAAGGCGTAAACCAATTCTGAGGGGATAGAGTTGCAGGTGAATTAGAAATTTAGAATTAGGGTTAGAATGCATGATTAAAATGAAAAAATAACTTATGGAATATGGAGATATTATATTTTTATTTTTTAATTAAGTTAATGGAGTTATTATCTTGTAAAATAAGAAAAAGAAATTTTAAAATACTACAAAAAATATATTATATTATTTAATTAAGTTATCTTGCAATCGGATTACTTTGTAATCGGGCAGTTTGGGCAATTATATTATTTAATTAAGTTATCTTGCAATCGAATTACTTTGTAATCGGGCAGTTTGGACAATTTGAAGGTAAAACTACAAATCAAATCAATTATATCGGTTTTAAAATTTTATAATTTAAACAAATCCAATTTTATATTGGTTTGGATCGATTTTTGATTGGATTATATCAATTTAAGTCGGATTAATCGAGTTGGATCAGATATGAACACCCCTACCTATAAGTATCAAATTAAATAATAAGTATAAGAGTTCATAATTATTTACTCGAGTTGTTTAACCATTTTCTTTAATTAATATATTATTTATACTTGTATAATTGAAAATTTATATATCCTTATTATATTTAATATTTATATAATAATAATATATAAAAATAAAAGAAATTATGCAGATAACCTATAAATAACAAATATTAAACCAAACACATATTATACAAACAACTAACAACTTTTTCCCTTCCTTACACTTTTAGACAACAGTGAATAGATACAACTTCAAAACTTTATCTTTTTTAGTTTTCTTTTCATTTTTTTATTAGTAATTTTTGAGTCAAAGTTTTTGATTATTGTATAAATGATTTTTCAACTTCAAATTCTAAATTTAACATGATAAAGATTATAAGTAAAAAACATAGATATCAAAATATTAAAATAGATACAACACCATCAACCACTATTTTTTCTAACAAACCAAGGCAGGGGATTATGTGGACCTTTGACTCTAAAATCCTAAACATCTTCTTTGAAGAACTTTTATTTTGATATTTAATTTATTTTCATTATTTATTTTTTAGGTATATTTTTTTTGTTCTTTATTATTAATTATTTAACTGAGTTTCATTTTTTAATAGTAAATAGATTTGAATTCTATATATAAACTAAATTTTAGTTCTTTATTGTTATTTAAATTATATTTAAGTTTAGATTTTAATAAATAATACTTTATTAAAATTTTAATAGTTTTATTTAAACTTAAATTAAAAGTAAAATATTATTTGACAAGTATATAAGAATATATATATATAAATTAAGTTACTTAATACTTGCTGAGTTAAGTATCAAGTATAAGTTTTTAAATATTTGAATAAATATTAAGTTTAAAAAATTATACTAAAAGATTTTTAAATCAAATATAAAATATATCTTATAATTGACTTTTACTAAAAAATTACGCATCCCATTTAGGGATGATTTTGGGTTACTAAACTGATGGCCCGTTAAATATGTATGCCATTCCAATTCTCCCAAGCCAATTTGTTAGGCTATGCCCAGCAAACTGGTGGGTCCGCCTATAAATGAAAAGGTCAAATGCGAATTTTGTTCCCTTTTAACTTCAGGATTTTACGTTTTTTTAATCTTTAACTTTAAAAATTACATAATTAATTGACAAGATATATATTTTTAATTAATTTATTGAAATTTAATAATTATATTAAATTTTAATTAATTTAAAATTAAATCATATCAAATTCTATAAAAAGAAATCAATATTTATTTTTTTATTTACAAAATTTAAATTTAAAATTTTATTTGTAAAAAACGGATATCTTCCTACTCACTAAACAGATGGTTGGTGGCAAGATATACCTATTAAATTCGTTCAAATATGGCATTTTTTTTATGAGATGATGATAACACATTGTATGATTGGTTCACGTCATCAGGTGTTACTAAAAAAAAAAAAAGTCAAGTCAGATTTTCAAACTCATTACAATTATTTAATATTCACTTAATTTTGTTTAAAGTTTTATTAAATCACATAAACAAAACTATCACATTCACGAAATTAGTATATTCAAAAAACCACATATTTATGAAATTAGAAAATTTTATTTAATATTTTAATTAAATTCTATTTATAAATTTAGTCATATTCATATATTAAAATTATATAACATTTGTTTTCCTTTATCTTATTCATAAGTTATATTATATAAAAAAAGATATTAAAATTGTAACTAAAAATGAAAATAAAAGAATTAAAAGTATTATTATTAATCATACTTTTTTTATTATTTTTTTTTACATATTTAGGTTGAAAGAAATAAAAAAGAGAAGATGATAAAATTTTTTTGTATTTGATTATAAAAAAATTAAATAAGAGGACAAAAATTTTTTATTTTATTTTTTTAAATGTATTAATCTATTTAAATAAGAAAAATCGAGAAAAATAATAAAAAATAATAAAATTTTCCTTCCTTCTTTTCTTTTTCTCTCTACTTTCTTCTATCCAAACATGCAATTTGTAATTTTATCTTACTTTTCTTCAATTTAATTACTACTTATTTTATGAGACACCTACAATTTAAAAAAACGGAGAAAAACATTTTCCCGAGCAAGGGCTGTTTTTTCCTTTCTCTTAATTTTGCCATCACCAACAAGCGCTTCTTCTTTTTTTTTTTAATTAGTACAATTATAAAATAAATAATAAAATTATTAAATTTTAAATATTATCATATTTTATAAAAATGCTGTGACCGAAAACTCTTGAATAGAACAAATAGTAACGCTCACATAAAGCTTCTCGTAGACTTCAAGTTCGAGACTAACCCATTCCCTCTCTCCCCATCAATGTAACAAT
>BPVZ01000284.1:65359-79966 GCA_020521535.1 Rubroshorea leprosula | reverse complement strand
ATCCTTATTTTGAAGTTCTTGGTTTGTTTTGGCCGAAAAAAAAAAAAAAAAGAAAAAGAAAAAGAAAGTGGTTCTTTGCTACTTTATCCAATTGTTTCCTCCCCCGTTTTTTTCTAAGGTGATTTAAGATTAGATGCACAATGGTATTCAATCTGGGTGACAGATGGAAAAAAAAGACGAGGATTGGATGAACGTTCTGATTCATTTAATAGAAATGTGTTGTGCAATTGGGGTTGTGCTGGACAGGTTCAATCTACACTGAGAAAAGGTGAAAAAAAAAATGGTCTGCAAATGAATTATAATTGTTTTCATTTATAAATGAATATATAAGTGAATTCGTTTATAAATGAATTCTTATGTTTCCAAATGCTTTTAAGTTTGCTTGGTTTAAATGAAAATAAAATTGATGTTGTTTTAAAAAATGGATTTACTAGAAAATTTATTGGCCAATTCATTCGTTATTCTTATGGTAGGAAGGATAAATCAACCTATAGAAATCAACTGAACCTTAGGAATATTATTATTATTATTATTTTTTATGAGCATGGCAAAATTTTGGGGAATGATATTTTTTTTTTAAAATTATTGGTGAAAGTCAAATTCTTGATCAATTAAATTTGAACACACTAAGATTTGAATACAAATGATTAGATGAAAGTTCGGTTCAGAATATTATTAAATGTTTGGAATATTTGTAAAATGAGTTTAATATTATTTTTTTTCAAAAGTATCTTTATCATTTTCTATATTTTAAAATGTCAGTGTTTGACTTTTTATGTGTAATTTTAGGTGATGTTTTTATATATTGTGCATGATGCGTTACTTTCAGTTTGTGCCCAAATCCAACAGATTTACAAGCGAGGGGAGGGAACAAATCCTGCTGTAGGAGCACCATTCCGGAAAAAAAATAAATCAAGAAATGACATGATAGAATACAGTGAATACATATACAGAATAATACATCTAGATTAAATAAAGTAGTGATTAAATTAACCATCCAAAATGATACACGATTTGATCCTGTTAATCATATGCAACTTCAAAACAAAAACACTGCGGCTGATGGTACAAAAGGAATTTCAACTAACTTACCGCAATGCAGAAAATTTTCAATTAGCATACTACATTCACCTGATGAATCTCACCTAATGTGTTTTCTGGAGCCATTCTTAGAACTCCTTTCCATAAACTAAGTTTTTGAGAGCTTCCAAGGCACATAGAACTCTCATTAAAATTTAATCACATAAAAGCTGAAATATACAGTTTCATTTTGCAATAAGGACTGCATAATACTGAATGAAGAAACAACTCTCAATATTAAGCTCTCCATTCGCATCTAATAGTTTATGTTGTGTAGTTGGGCAACATGGTATTGTATGTGTTTCCTCAAAATCCTTGGCTGGCCCCTGTTCTGTGAGTTTGGGTTAAGGACATACTACTCGCTTTATCTAAAAATAAGAAAATATAATTTTTTTTTGGCAATCTCCTCCTTTGTAGCAGTTGACCTCCAAGTAGGATGGCCGAAAAAAATGTCTATATATGAATTGTTCTACCCCTCAAATGAGGTTGCAAAATAAAGGATGATGTTTTGCAAAATGGGTTACTACTTGCTTTGGACAACTCTGAGTTTTTAAAAACCACAAAAATGTATAAAAGACTATTAATCCTAAACTAAACACAATATCTTAAGATAGTTTACTAAAAACAATACAAAAATAGCATGCTATCAAGATAAATTTGCAGACAAATGACTGGGCGAACTTACAAACTATGCCTAAAATCCTACCAACCATAATGAATTCCAAAAATTCAACTTCAAAAAAATTCTAGAAATTAAGAACACTTACATATTAACTTAAAACCGATTAAACTACTTAAAGATTCGATGCTAAATTATAATAGAAAACAACCTAATTGCTAATTAATCTAAGATCGGGAAAACTAAAAACTAAATCCTACTTTGAAATCAATAGAAAACGGTTCGAAGATAATAAATTATAGCATGAATGAAGGCATGGAGGAAACAAACATTCAACCCATCAAAATAACAACTAAAGGAGTAGAATCCATTGAAAATCACTAAGCAAATTAAGAGGGTAAACCTGAACAACAAGGTTGGTTCACTTCTGAAGTCCTAGAAACTAATAATAAGATGTAATCTTTGAAGGAAATCTCAAATAAAGCAGAAGATTTAAACTAAAGCTATAAACAAGAACATATCTTTGAGTTTTAATTTGCAAATATGAAAATTTGTGCAATAAGTTGGTTGATTAAATCTAGAAATCTAAAATTGCAGCACGCTGGGTGATTTTTGAGAAGGGTAGGCCTAAAGAAACCAAATTTTCTCCTTTTTTTTCCTTTTCTTCGATGTTGGGGTGGTTGCTCCATGAATCTCGGTCCTCTTCCCACAACAATTGGCTGGTGGATGCTCCACATCTGATAATAGTTACCCATGCCTGGCAATGGGATGTTTGATTCCAAATCTAACTCTAATAAAACCATACGTAATCTTCTCCTAGAAACACTCTAATTTCCTAATTTGAATAAAACTCAATTAAATATAAGGTACGCTTTATCCCTTACCATGTGTCATTAGCCCACCATTCACCTTCGTCTGGGTTGTGAATTTTTCAATAAGCCCACTCCAGATCAGCACCCAAACCCGTTGACCTCGTACCCATCAGACCAATGACTTGGCCCAATTTCATATGTGGCATTCTCTTATTGATTTTTTTATTTTAGGTGTAAACAATATGCTTACAAATATAATATGTCATTATATAATTGATTTTTTTTACTTATCAGTTTACTTGTGATATTATATTCATTTATTTATTTAATAAAATGTTATGATTGTATACTTACAATTTTACATAGCATTATAACTATAATATTATAGATTCAAACTTTGTTTTGAAGTGTTTTGATGTCACTGTATTACTTTTTTTTGGGTCTTTTTCAATCACAAAAATATATTAAATATGAATTAATGTGACTAAGAATATGTAGTAAAATAGTAATTAAAATTAGAGTTTAGTATTTGTTAGTTAGATCTCAAAAAAAAAGAAGGAAAAACACTTTATAGTTATGTCGTTTTATTAAAATACCACAAGAAAAAATCAAAACAAACTCATTTTTTATTTAAAAATACTCCTTTTGTTAATTTTTAGTAGACTTAATTTGACTTTTTGATTTTTAAGACATGAATTTGGATGAAAATTTAACAATATATATGAACAACAACTGATTTTTTTTTGTCCCTATATATAGTTCTTGTTAAATATTTTTATTTGATTAAAAAAATTTTAAATTTTTGTTTATATAAATTGTTAAAATTTCATCTAAAATTCATATTTTAAAAATAAAAAAGTCAAATTAAATTTACTAAAAATGAACAGATGGAGTATGCTATTATAGTCTTTTTCAATGATAATTTATTAAAATAATGTAGTTTTGAAGTTTTTTTTTTCTTAATTTTTTAAAGATCTAATTAATAAATATTTTTCTCCTAAAATTATCTATTTATAACAATTTTTCATCTTTAAATATGGTGTTGGTAAGAAAAAGTGCCATATATCATACTCCCAGACGAAATTTCATAAGGATGGAGATCTTGTGTGAAAGAGAGAATAAAATAAGAGGTCTTTTTCTTTTGTGTTTTCTCACCACCTTTCGTATTCGTCCTTCCTGCCCATTTTGAGTTTCAATTTTCAAATTTAAAACTTTAAGAGGGTGAATAAGTCCAAAAGTTATGGGAATTTACCTGTTCAAAAGTTGTGGAAATTGACCTTGTAATTGTCGTGACCACCATTGCTGAACTCCTTTTTCCTTTGTGTTTTCTGACCACCTTTCGTTCATCCTTCCTGCCCATTTTAAGTTTCGATTTTTGAATTTAAAACTTTAAGAGGGCGAATAAGTCCAAAAGTTACGGAAATTTACCGGTTTAAAAGTTGTGGAAATTTACCGGTTTAAAAGTTGTGGAAATTTACGATGTAATTGTCATGACCACCGTTACTGAACTCAAATTTAAGTTTTTAGAGCTTGTGGCCAATAATAGTTTTTCACTTTAATCATTTCAGTTGGGGGCTGTTGGGAATGGGCCCAACATCCAACATGGCCATGTGCAATAAGCCCAGTCATTTACCTATAAGCCCGTCATTTACCTATAAGCCCAAAAGAAAGATGCTTCTATGCACCAACACAGACATACCCACGTGGGCGGTAACTCGTTGACCAATCAGATGCTTACTTGTATAAACTCATGTCATCACATGGGGGTTATAAATAGCCCCTACCTACCTCCACAGAAGGTAATAACTTCACTACGCTTTTCTCTCTACAATTACTCTTGAGAGCTTCTCTCTCTAGAATATCGAGTATTGCTAACTTGAACGTCGGAGTATTTTCCCTGAGGAAACATCCTTGAGATTTTCAGGTGTTGAAGCAATTGAAGATTTCTACAGTATAGGTTTGCAAAGCTGTCCAAACATTTGGCGTCGTTTGTAGGAACTTGAACAAAAAGTGGTGTAGCTTAACTAGTTGAAGTTAAAAATGGTACGTACCTTTACTGGGAATCGCCCTCCAAGAGACGACA
Organism: Rubroshorea leprosula; assembly: GCA_020521535.1. Taxonomy (NCBI): domain Eukaryota; kingdom Viridiplantae; phylum Streptophyta; class Magnoliopsida; order Malvales; family Dipterocarpaceae; genus Rubroshorea; species Rubroshorea leprosula. The sequence continues at coordinate 75,372 of BPVZ01000284.1, read as the reverse complement.
TGGACGACCAGGATAATACTTAGCCTTTGGAGAGTGACCTAAATGACTTTCGACCAATGCCAAGGAACCTTTTTGTCGGAGGAGCAGAACAAGAACAATTGAATAGCTCAGATGATGAATGAACACCTACTGGGTATGCCACCTAACTCGAAGAGCAGTTCCAGATTCCAACGGGAACTAGGCAGATGCACCTCTTACATAACACCTCTCGACGTATAGGACCTGCGAAGTCTACTCGGACGTTTGAGCTGGCAGAAAGAACTAGAGTTTTGGAAATGGCTATAGGGAGAATACTCTCCTACCTGATCCTTGACGACCCCTTGATTCCTTTGTTGAATAGGAGTGAACAACCTGCAAAAATTGCAGCTCGCAATTCCCTAGCCTTAAGCAATGTAGTAGTCCTGACTAAGCCAAGGGGAAGTGGGAAGTCAAACATCGAGTCCAGCTCGTCAAAACACAGTGAGGAGTTGATGAAGAAAAATGTAGAATGTGAAAGCAACTTAAAGATATATAAAGGTCTGTTGATGAGCTGAAGAGTCTAAGGTCGCGTTAGCAAGCCCTAGACTCAGATAGTGCTCCCTTCAACTTATCAATTATTGCAGAACTGTATCAGGAAGGATTCAAGATTCCTCACTTAGAAACATATGATCGTTCTAGTGACCTAGACGACCACTTGCACACCTATCAGACCATCATGAAAATTTAGAATGCTACTGATGTGATGATGTGTAAAGTGTTCCTTACAACGTTGAAGTCGACTGCTAGAAGATGGTATCGCAAGCTCTCTAGGCACTCCATAGCTTCCTGCTCCCAGCTCGCTACTTTGTTCTCTAATAAATTTGCGAGCCAACGGGAGATAAAACGAATTGATACCGAGCTGATGCCGGTTCACTAGAGGGAAGGAGAGTCCTTGAGGGACTATATGTAGCGGTTCAACAAGGCCACCTTAGACATTGACAATGTCCTTGACACCATCTGCCTGTTTGCCTTGTTGCACGACCTTACGCCTGGTCGATTCCTGGACGACCTGTTGGAAAATCCACCAAAGTCATGAAATGAGGTTAAGATAGATCGACAAGCTTCATTTTGTCAGAAGACTTTCAGTCATCCAAGCGATGAGCTAATGATAAGCAAAATAAAGAGCACAAACATCTAGAAGGAAGGGAAGAAAAGAAAAAATAGAAAGTTGTCAAACAGAGAGGAAAGCCACCTTCCTTCTCAAAATATGCTAACTACATTCCTCTGAACTCGTCAAGGTCCCAAATCTTGGTGTAGATCCAACACTGGGTCAAGAGACGACCTCCTCCACTAGATGATTCCCTATGAGCAGACAGAGGCAAATATTGTGACTATCACCGTGGGTGTGGCCATAATACAGACGATTGTTAGAGTCTAAAGGACGAGCTAGAATTTTTAGCTCGCAATGGAAAGTTGGAAGGATATATCCAGAAACCCTACACCCAGTAGCCTGGTCAAACTCACTTTGTACAAGATTACAGCTGGCCTCAGGGGCAAGGGTACTAGCTTGGTAATAATCAAAATCTGTGCCAAGGGAATCAATACTCCTCTGAACCTGGCAGAGCATACAAAGGACGCCAATACAATAGAAGAGGACAAGGGCAGAAGACTTCAGCCCAAAACCAAAAACACAACAGAGGGATAGGATACACTGGAATACCTTCACCTTTAAGTAGGATAAATATGATCTCTAGTGGTATGCACTCAGGAGGCTAGAGTGCCCGTGGTTGTAAGGCTTATGCTCGCCAAGTGATGATGGTAAACAAAAATAGACCTTTGAAAAGACCATTTCAAGAGGCTGAGTGGGAAAATGCACCAATCACATTCAGTTCAGCACATTACAAAAGGTCAGAGGGAGAACCTGACATTATCATGCCTCATGCTGATCCATTCGTGGCCACCGTCCACATAGGCAACCACAATGTTAATAAAGTCTTCATTGATACAAGCAGCTCTCTAGACATCTTGTATTGGAGTTGTTTCCAAAAGATGCAGCTAAACCCAGCTTGTATGAAGAAGTATGAAGGCCTATATATGGGTTTGATAATCAACCTGTCCCTGTTGAAGGGATTATCACTCTTCCCATCTATGTGGGCACCAAGCCATGGTTTAGGATGGCATCAGTGAGCTTTTTAGTGGTTAAGATGGAATCGACCTTTAATGCCATAATAGGAAGGCCTATTCTTTGTGAATTGAAGGCTGTCATTTCTCAACCACATCTGTGTATAAAGTTCCCAACTCCCCACGGGATATGAGTGCTTAAGGGAAACCAAAAGACTACTAGAGCGTGCTATCAGGATACATTCAAAAGGTCGAGCTTGTAGCAGCACCCAGCACCACAATCTCTCAGGTTTCCAGGCCAAATCAACCAGCCTTGCAAATGATGAGCATTTTTGACATAGATCACTGACCTGGGAACATAGAATAGAAAGCCGAGCCGGTAGAGCCGGTGGAGACCGTTCCTTTGAACTCTGACAAACTAGAAAGGACAGTAAAAATTGGAACTAAGCTCACACAGGAAGAAAGAACTGAGCTTTTGGAGTTTCTAAAGTTCAACCAGGATTTTTTGCGTGGATAACAGATGAAATGCCTGGAATTCCAATAGAATTTGCAGTCCACGAGCTCAGCACAAGTCCTTCAAGGAAGTCGGTAGTTCAGAAACAACGGCTTTTCAGCCCCGAAAAACAAGCCTCTATAGATGAAGAAATATAGAAACTATTACAGGCAGGTTTCATCAGGCAGGTTGAATATTCACAATGGGTGTCCAATCCTGTGCTTGTCAAAAAGCCTAATGGCAAATTGAGGATGTGCATTGATTTTACGAACTTGAATGAGGCATGTCCCAAAGACCCACCCCCTTTGCCTAATGTTGAAAAGTTGGTAGAGTGGGCAGCTGGTCATGAACGCATGAGCTTTTTTGATGTAGTTCGCTATACCACCAAGTTCAGCTATGGTTGGATGATCAAGAGAAAACGGTATTTTATGTGGGGGACGCCATTTACTGTTATGTCATGATGCCATTTGGGTTGAAGAATGTTGGTGCAACGTATCAGAAGTTAGTTCAGGTCGTATTTAAGCTTTAGATTGGTAGAAATATCAAAGTTTATGTTGATGATATGATTGTCACTAGCGCACGATCTGAAGATCATATTGACGATCTCAATGAAACATTTCAAAACTTACGCCGAGCACAAATGAAGTAAACCCCTTGAGTGCACATTTGTTGTGGAATCAGGCAAATTTCTAGGATATGTGGTATCCAAGAAAGGAATTGAGGTGAATTTGGACAAAGTTTAGGTCGTGCAGGAAATGGAACCTCTTAAGATAGTAAAAGAGGTGCAGTTTCTGACAGGTTGTCTCGCTGCCTTACACAGGTTTATCGCCAGGTCGGCAGAAAAATGTCTTCTATTTTTCAAAGCCTTGAGAGAACCCAAAAACTTCTAGTGGACTGACGAATGCTAGCAACCTTTTGATGAACTCAAGCAATATTTGGCATCGCCACCCTTACTCTCTAAACCTGTTGAAGGAGAGAAGTTATATATGTACATGAGAATTACAGATGAAGCAGTCAGCTCGATTTTGCTAAGAGAACAAGATCAACCCCAGAAACCCATTTGTTATATAAGCAAAGTTCTACAAGGTGTAGAAAGGAACTACTCAATTGTTGAAAAGGCCGCTTTTGCCCTTGTTTGCACTGCTCGAAAGTTAAGAGCCTACTTCCAATCTCATTAGATTATTGTTTTCACAGACCTACCACTGAGGAAGATATTACAGAAATCTGAGCTTTCTAGGTGACTAATTAGGTGGGCTGTCGAGCTGAGCAAGTACAATCTCAAATTTGAGCCATGTATAGCTATAAAAGGTCAAGCTTTGGCAGACTTTCTAGTCGAATGTCACCCAGCGACGGTGGAAGAAACCATACCCTCACACCCCGTATAGATGCTGTATGTAGATGGAGTCGTAAGCGTTGAAGGATCAAGGACAAGAGTAATGTTAATAGGCCCAGATGTTTTTAAATCTGGGCATGCATTGAGATTCAAATTTCAAATGACCAATAATGTTGCTGAATATGAAGCACTCATTTACACTATGAAATTGGCATCCAAGCTGAAAAGGCAAAGCATAAGAGTCTTTAGTGCTTCCCAACTTGTAGTCTACCAAGTAAATGGAAGCTGTGATATCAAAGATCCTCAGCTCGGTCGTTACGCCTCTGTGGTCAACAAGTTGAAATCAGGCTTTGTTTTGTTTCAGATTGACAAGTTACCGATGGTAGATAATAAGTGGGCTGATGAATTGTCAAAGCTGGCCTGGCCTCATCACAAGATGTTAATCCCCAAAGGACAACATTCATTGAAATACTTGATGCCCCGAGCTATGTCGACCCTAGTACTGAGTGTCAAGTATTAAGTATAGATCCCTCGTCGTCGAGCTGGACAATACCCCTAATTAATTATGTAAGAAATGGCGAATTGCTTGAAGACCCGTCTGATGCTAAATTGATCAAGCGTAGGGCGGCCCATTTCACCTTAATTGATGATCAGTTATATAAACGAGCACTGTTAATGCCCCTATTACATCGCCTCATTCCTTATGAAGTTGAATATGTTGTAAGAGAAGTTTACGAAGAAGTGTGTGGCACACACATAGGTGGTAAAACATTGGCTTGGAAACTTCTAAGGCATGGATATTATTGGCCTACTATGGTAGAAGATGCACAAGATTATGTAAAAAGTGTCCAACCTGCTAGTTTAATATTGACGACATTCACATGCTAGGTACTTGAGCTCATCTAGAAATTTATCCATAAATTTCATATTTGTCTTTAAGTTCAACTTGAATACCTCTTTTGATACAGGAGAAATGTTGTCATCACTCTCGTTGCCTTGGCCCTTTGCCCAATGGGGAGTGGATTTGCTCGGTCCCTTTGTTAAGGGCAAATGAGGTGGCACACATCTAATCGTTACTGTGGATTACTTTACAAAGTGGATAGAAGTCAAGCCATTATCCACAATGACTTAAAGGAAGATAAAAGAGTTTTTATTCAATTCCATATTATGCAGGTATTCTTCAGTTGGTTAAATCATATACATTGCATTCGCACATATTGCGTGACTTAGCCAATTCATTTATGTGCAGGTTCGGTATTCCTAAATGAATCATTGTTGATAACGGTCCTCATTTCCGAGCTGCGGTGCTCAGGTCGTTCTGTGTTGATTACGGTATCAAACTCTCACTTACGTTTGTTTACACTCCACGGTCAAATGGACAAGCAAAGTCAGCTAATAAAATTGTCTTGCGTGGACTTAAGACATGCGTCCTAGTTACGCACTCCAATTTGGTTGACGAGCTCAATAAAGTGCTATGGTCGTGCTATACCACGCTCAGTTCTGCCACAGGCGAGACAACATTCTCCCTTGCATATGGAGCCGAAGTTGTAATACTTGTGGAGATCGGCCTGTTGCCTAGTGGTTCTATTTGGGGTAATGATCGGGATAACGAGCAGCTCCTAAGAGAAAATTTATATCTAGTAAAAGAGGTCAGGGAAACATCAAGGATGAAAAACATGGCTTATCAAGGTCGTGTTGCTAGATTCTACAATAGAAAGGTATGAGATCGTCAGTTTTAGGTCAGCGACCTAGTTTTAAGCAAGGCCGGCCTCACCAATACGTATTCATATATGGGCAAGCTCGCACCTAATTGGGAAGGCCCTTAAATGGTTATTAATGTAAAATGACCTGGATCTTACTTGTTAGCAGATTCACAAGGTCATCAATTACCATTTACTTGGAATGTGCATAACCTCAAGAAATACTATAGCTAGCCTATAGTTATCTACCACATTTGGGAATTGTAAACTGTATGTAAAACTCAATGAATACAGATAAATTATAAAATCATCCCCCAAATTGTGTTTCATTCCAAAAAAATTGTATATTGGAGTATAAGGGATAATGATAAAATCGATAAAAGGGGGATCAGTTGACCAACACAAAAAATACAAAAGAAAAAATAAACCTAAAACTAATCTTTCGTTAAATGAACGGGAGCCGAGGCGTCAGCGCGAGCTGGAGAAGAACGTATTGAAGTGACAGCGAGCTGAGAGTTTGAAGGAGTGGTAGTAGGTTCTGCTTGTAGCTCAGGCACTCTAGCCACCCAAGCATCATAGCTAGGCAGGCCCTTTGCATCTTCCCCGTCTTCAAGAACGGATGGAGGCCATACAGGCACGCCAGCCACCCAAGCGTCATAGCTAGGCAGACCGTTTGCATCTTCCCCGTCTTTAAGAACTGATGGAGGCCATACAGGCACTCCATCCTCATTCAACTCCCATCTCAGCCGCACAGTAGTGTCAGCTGACAGGGCGAGGCTCTTGCCTTGTTCATCAATCTCCTTTCCTTCGAAAAAGGCCAACTCACCAATATGAAAGTCGGGTCGATGCTGTAATACCTTTCCATCAATCTTATCGTAGATTTGCCTCGTGGTGTTCATGGAGGCAATAGCCATGACATCTTGGAACATATCGGAGCCAACCAGCCACTTCGTTCCCTGAGCTCGAGCAATGCTTATAGAATGCTGATAAGACTTCTTTACCGAGTTCAAACTTTCTTCAGCATGAGCAAGACTTTCGTTTACTGCAGCTATCCAATGTCTTAGGGAATTCAACTCGTCCAGAGCAGTGTTCCTTTCAACCTTAGCCTTCATGGCATGTTCCTCAACACGATCGACCTCATCCTTGGCCGCTAGAATGCCACTCTCCTTCTCAGCCCGAGCCCTTTCTAGCTTTTCCTTCAGCTCGTTAACTTTATTAGCTAGCTCGTCGACTCGGCTTGGCTCTCAACGAACGCTGCTCTATTAGCCATTTCAAAGTTTTGTAGGCGGTTGACCTCATCCTCTAAACTCGCCTTTTCATAAGTTAGCTGCTTGTAGCTTTCAATGAGCTCGCGAGTTTGCTCGCACGCTTCCTACTCGCACTTAAACAGTGCGATTGCATAGCTAAATGCCTGCCACACAATTCCTACGGTTAGTTTCTAACATAAGCTTTAAAAGATACAAGGGATTGACGAAAATACTCATGTCCATCAATTTCAACATGGTGGCATGACCACCATTCTGTTGAATGTAGCCTTTGGCACGCTGTGGATCCACAGGGGGAACAAAACTTAGCATAGCTTGAACCGTGGCGGCCTGGTAGTCAGTTCTTGTATAATTGAAGCCTTCAGGGTATGCAATCCTCGGGCTTGAGGCGGATGTAGACGTAGGTAGTGCCTTAGCGACGTCACATGCGGAAGAAAAAGGCACGTTAGATGAACGTGTTGCCGCGAGTAGAACGGGCTGAGCCATAGAGCTCGTTCTCCGCCTAATTAATGGCACGTCATCCTCCACATTAGAGTCATCACGAGCACGCCTTTGAGAATCTAAAGGCGAAATTTAAACTCTTTGCTCGGCACGAGGCTTGAAAGCCGAGCTAGAACCTCGTTCTCGTTGTGACAAACTACGAGGCGACGCTGCAGGTGGTTGTTTGTCAAAACGAGTTGACCTATGCGAGCTGCCTTCTCCCTGACGACCTCGCGAGTGTTGAGCTCGTTCACGTTGCCTTTCCAAAACGCTACTCATTTCGCCTACATAAACAAATGCAATAAGACTCATATCGGCTAGAAATTACAATTTACAATAGAATTGTACCTTCGGTATATAGGTTTGCCACATCAACAAACCCAAACATCACGAGCTGCTCAGGGGTAACTAGGGCGTCTAAATCCACTAATCCCTCCGCCTTCACATAATCCAATAGCTAATTTTTCAGATCCACATCACGAGGCGTTAGTTGGGGAAAGTTCATATATGTATTGGTGACGTGCCATTTAGAGATGCGAGCAGCCAGTTCATTATTCATCCTCTCCGTTCGCATGTCACGAATGAAAATGAACTGTTTCTTCCACCTCGCTACTTTATTCCTTACGTTTTTAAAGAGCATACGCTTCTCTCTTCTGGAGATGTAATACCACCCCGTCTAGTTGCTACTCAACCAGCATTGGAACAAAGACCTGAAGACTATCGCCTTCGCAGGTATCTCCAACTTAGCACACAGCAGCATAAACCCTATAATAAACTTTATGCTATTGGGGGTCAGCTGTGTTAATACCAGCTCGTACTCTGCCAGAATATCAAAAATTAGCCCGGGTAGAGGGAAACATAGACCGGCATCAAAATGGTCTACGTATATTGGCACGCATCTAGTCCTAGATACTGAACATGCCCTTTCATTCTTCGTTCTAGTTCGTAATAAGATCGTCTTAGGGATTTGGTGTTGCTTCACCATTTCCTCCAATTTCTTATACCCCTTAATAGTAGCCGCGCCATCTGCTATTTTGTGGTGAAGTATCGACCTGAACCTAAATTCGACAGGCAAGGTCTGTGGCACTTTATGCATATTGTCTAGTGTGCCACTAATAGTTTTATTCTCCCACCCTTTAAAAACAGGCACATCAGCCTCCATATCCGTCATTTGGGTATTGTTGGTGCCCTCCATTTCACCCCCCCATTGTTGGGTGTTCTTTTTGAAGATGAATTGTTAGAAGATGAAGAATGGTGACCATTGGAGTCACCATTTGCGCTTGAACTAGCACTGCTCTTTGGTGTAATGGTTTTCGGCAAATCTTGTAACGCTGGTGGCACTATCATGGCAATAAGCTCCACAAACATAACACCCTCTTTCTTTTCCCTGCCCTGGTTACCTCGGAGTTCTCTAAGTTCTCTAAAAAATTCCATTTTTTACCTGAAAAGTTCAAACGTAAAGGCTTTTAGTATTTGTGGGTTTAAAGCTTCACTTCAAATGCTTTGAAGTCCTTTGTTGCAGGAAATCACAGAGAATATGGTGAAAGAGAAATGCCAAAAGGGTTATGTGATCGTTCCCTTGATTACCGTACGCGTTTTTTCCAGATACACCAGTTAAAATACCACACATGGCAGGTATTTATGGTCTGGCATGTAACGTTCACCGACTTTAGCTGTCACGCCTCTTCAAATGCTAAGCTAGCATTTATTGCGGGGAGGGCAGAGGGATACCAACAGCTTTGAACCATATCTCTTTAGAGATTTGTTCCGTTTTAAATTATGAAAATGACCAAGGTTCAGATCGTGATAGATTTCTTCTTTAATGAGATTGTTTCACGTTAGCTCATTCCTACAATTAAGTGAACGAGCCCAACCGTATATCCTCAAAGATTTGTTCATATCTCTTTAGAGATTTGTCCATGGTTCTGGTCGTGACAGATTTCCTCCTTGAAATTTGGGAGGGGTGAGATCGTCGCACATTAGCTCGTCTTCGCAATTGCATGGACGACCTCATTTCGCTCCGTTTTAAATTTACAGAATGATACTTGGGTCGAGATCGTCATACTTCAGCTATTCTTCAACCTTATATTGCATGGACAACCTTGTTTTGCTCCGTTTAAAATTTACAGAATGATACTTGGGTTGAGATCGTCATACTTTAGCTATTCTTTAACCGTATATCCTCAGAGATCACTCCATTCTAGTATTTTTGAAAGATCATCATGGTTGAGGTCATCATGTGTTTGCTCATTTTCACATTGACGCAGGCAAGCTTATCACGTATCATCTCCTATGTGACACACATCTTACCAGGAGACTCCATCTCTTTTTAGGCATACTCCACTCAGAAGTTGGAAAATTGTTATACGAGCTTGCCTTTTTGAGCTCGTTGAGCTCGCTCATTCACACTCAGATACCTGATCTGAACTCGGGTGGACGAAGTCACCCTATGTTCAGGTTGTCCAGGTGTAACCTTTTCCTCAAAGGCTTGCTTATCCAGAACTCAACCTGGATGCATCATAGCTCGTTTAGTATATGTTGTACCTATGATTTTGATGATTACAAAACACATTTGAATGACTAATTGGTTTATTTAAGTGTGTAGTTAAGTTGCTAAAAGATTGCAAGTAAACTTGGATTGCACTAAAAATAGACCAAAAGGA